>JAWNND010000827.1:0-21994 GCA_035043265.1 Drosophila testacea | reverse complement strand
TAGTAAGCATACCTGGCTCTTTCATTTTAAGCAATTATAATGACGACCAATGGATTTTCTTCAAGTATAGAAGCTGCAAGAAAAAGCAATAATTTAAAAAGTTGACTAATTAAAATACTTGGAAGTTGCATTTTGTATACGCAATTATTAGTTGTGTGCAAATTTAAACATAAGACATGTTTATGACACACACAATATGTGAGTTTGGTTGATATATATACGTCTATCTTGGGTACCTACATAAGTACCCATATTATGTAGAGTACCTACAGTAACGTACCCCTACCGCACGGGTACCTACAGTAAGTACCTACATTAGTAACCCCTACCATGGGTACCTAGGTAAGTACCTACATTAGTACCCCTACCCATGGGTACCTTAGTAAGTACCTACATTAGTAACCCTACCCATGGGTACCTAAGTAAGTACCTACATTAGTACCCCTACCCATGGGTACCTTAGTAAGTACCTACATTAGTACCCCTACCCATGGGTACCTAGGTAAGTACCTACATTAGTACCCCTACCCATGGGTACCTAGGTAAGTACCTACATTAGTACCCCTACCCATGGGTACCTAGGTAAGTACCTACATTAGTAACCCTACCCATGGGTACCTAAGTAAGTACCTACATTAGTACCCCTACCCATGGGTACCTAGGTAAGTACCTACATTAGTAACCCTACCCATGGGTACCTTAGTAAGTACCTACATTAGTAACCCTACCCATGGGTACCTAGGTAAGTACCTACATTAGTACCCCTACCCATGGGTACCTAGGTAAGTACCTACATTAGTAACCCTACCCATGGGTACCTTAGTAAGTACCTACATTAGTACCCCTACCCATGGGTACCTTAGTAAGTACCTACATTAGTAACCCTACCCATGGGGACCTTAGTAAGTACCTACATTAGTAACCCTACCCATGGGTACCTTAGTAAGTACCTACATTAGTAACCCTACCCATGGGTACCATAGTAAGTACCTACATTAGTACCCCTACCCATGGGTACCTTAGTAAGTACCTACATTAGTAACCCTACCCATGGGGACCTTAGTAAGTACCTACATTAGTACCCCTACCCATGGGTACCTTAGTATGTACCTACATTAGTAACCCTACCCATGGGGACCTAGGTAAGTACCTACATTGGTACCCCTACCCATGGGTACCTTAGTACGTACCACATTAGTAACCCTACCCATGGGGACCTTAGTAAGTACCTACATTAGTACCCCTACCCATGGGTACCTTAGTATGTACCTACATTAGTAACCCTACCCATAGGGACCTTAGTAAGTACCTACATTAGTACCCCTACCCATGGGTACCTTAGTAAGTACCTACATTAGTAACCCTACCATGGGTACCTTAGTAAGTACCTACATTAGTAACCCTACCCATGGGGACCTTAGTAAGTACCTACATTAGTAACCCTACCATGGGTACCTTAGTAAGTACCTACATTAGTACCCCTATCCATGGGTACCTAGGTAAGTACTTACATTAGTAACCCTACCCATGGGTACCTAAGTAAGTACCTACATTAGTAACCCTACCATGGGTACCTAGGTAAGTACCTACATTAGTAACCCTACCCATGGGTACCTAAGTAAGTACTTACATTAGTAACCCTACCCATGGGTACCTAAGTAAGTACTTACATTAGTAACCCTACCCATGGGTACCTAAGTAAGTACTTACATTAGTAACCCTACCCATGGGTACCTAAGTAAGTACCTACATTAGTAACCCTACCCATGGGTACCTAAGTAAGTACCTACATTAGTAACCCTACCAATGGGTACCTAAGTAAGTACCTACATTAGTAACCCTACCCATGGGTACCTAGGTAAGTACCTACATTAGTACCCCTACCCATGGGTACCTAGGTAAGTACCTACATTAGTAACCCTACCCATGGGTACCTAGGTAAGTACCTACATTAGTAACCCTACCCATGGGGACCTAGTAAGGACTACATTAGTACCCCTACCCATGGGTACCTAGGTAAATACCTACATTATTACCCCTACCCATGGGTACCTAGGTAAGTACCTACATTGGTACCCCTACCCATGGGTACCTAGGTAAGTACCTACATTAGTAACCCTACCCATGGGACCTTAGTAAGTACCTACATTAGTAACCCTACCCATGGGTACCTAAGTAAGTACTACATTAGTACCCCTACCCATGGGTACCTAGGTAAATACCTACATTATTACCCCTACCCATGGGTACCTAGGTAAGTACCTACATTGGTACCCCTACCCATGGGTACCTAGGTAAGTACCTACATTAGTAACCCTACCCATGGGGACCTTAGTAAGTACCTACATTAGTAACCCTACCCATGGGGACCTTAGTAAGTACCTACATTAGTAACCCTACCATGGGTACCTAGGTAAGTACCTACATTAGTACCCCTACCCATGGGTACCTTAGTAAGTACCTACATTAGTAACCCTACCCATATATGTAGGCTTAAAGTGATAGTAAGTATACCTGGCTCTTTCATTTTAAGCAATTATAATGACGACCAATGGATTTTCTTCAAGTATAGAAGCTGCAAGAAAAAGCAATAATTTAAAAAGTTGACTAATTAAAATACTTGGAAGTTGTATACGCAATTTTTAGTTGCGTGCAAATTTAAACATAAGACATGTTTATGACACACACAATATGTGAGTTTGGTTAATATATATACGTCTATCTTGGGTACCTCCATAAGTACCCATATAAGTAAGTACCTACATAAGTAACCCTACACATGGGTACCTAAGTAAGTACTTACATTAGTACCCCTACCCATGGGTACCTAGGTAAATACCTACATTATTACCCCTACCCATGGGTACCTTAGTAAGTACCTACATTAGTAACCCTACCATGGGTACCAAGGTAAGTACCTACATTAAAACCCCTACCCATGGGTACCTAGGTAAGTACCTACATTGGTACCCCTACCCATGGGTACCTTAGTAAGTACCTACATTAGTAACCCTACCCATGGGTACCTAGGTAAGTACCTACATTAGTACCCCTACCCATGGGTACCTAGGTAGTACTTACATTAGTAACCCTACCCATGGGTACCTAAGTAAGTACCTACATTAGTAACCCTACCATGGGTAGAAGCTGCAAGAAAAAGCAATAATTTAAAAAGTTGACTAATTAAAATATTTGGAAGTTGGATTTTGTATACGCAATTATTAGTTGCGTGCAAATTTAAACATAAGACATGTTTATGATACACACAATATGTGAGTTTGATTGATATATATACGTCTATCTTGGGTACCTACATAAGTACCCATATTATGGGTACCTCTGTAACTACCCCTATCGAGGGTACCTTCATAAGTACCCCTACCATGGGTCCCTACGTAAGTACCCCTATCATGCGTACCTACGAAAGTACCTACATTAGTAACCCTACCATGGGTACCTTAGTAAGTACCTACATTAGTAACCCTACCCATGGGGACCTTAGTAAGTACCTATATTAGTAACCCTACCCATGGGTACATAAGTAAGTACCTACATTAGTACCCCTACCCATGGGTACCTAGGTAAATACCTACATTAGTATCCCTACCCATGGGTACCTAGGTAAGTACTAACATTAGTACCCCTACCCATGGGTACCTAGGTAAGTACCTACATTGGTACCCCTACCCATGCGTACCTTAGTAAGTACCTACATTAGTAACCCTACCCATGGGTACCTAGGTAAGTACCTACATTGGTAACCCTACCATGGGTACCTAGGTAAGTACCTACATTAGTACCCCTACCCATGGGTACCTTAGTAAGTACCTACATTAGTAACCCTACCCATATATGTAGGCTTAAAGTGATAGTAAGTATACCTGGCTCTTTCATTTTAAGCAACTATAATGACGACCAATGGATTTTCTTCAAGTATAGAAGCTGCAAGAAAAAGCAATAATTTAAAAAGTTGACTAATTAAAATACTTGGAAGTTGCATTTTGTATACGCAATTATTAGTTGTGTGCAAATTTAAACATAAGACATGTTTATGACACACACAATATGTGAGTTTGGTTAATATATATACGTCTATCTTGGGTACCTACATAAGTACCCATATAAGTAAGTACCTACATAAGTAACCCTACCCATGGGTACCTAGGTAAGTACTTACATTAGTACCTACCCATGGGTACCTTAGTAAGTGCCTACATTGGTACCCCTACCCATGGGTACCTTAGTAAGTACCTACATTAGTAACCCTACCATGGGTACCAAGGCAAGTACCTACATTAGTACCCCTACCCATGGGTACCTAGGTAAGTACCTACATTAGTAACCCTACCCACGGGTACCTAGGTAAGTACCTACATTAGTAACCCTACCATGGGTACCAAGGTAAGTACCTACATTAGTACCCCTACCCATGGGTACCTAGGTAAGTACTTACATTAGTAACCCTACCCATGGGTACCTAAGTAAGTACCTACATTAGTAACCCTACCATGGGTAGAAGCTGCAAGAAAAAGCAATAATTTAAAAAGTTGACTAATTAAAATATTTGGAAGTTGGATTTTGTATACGCAATTATTAGTTGCGTGCAAATTTAAACATAAGACATGTTTATGATACACACAATATGTGAGTTTGATTGATATATATACGTCTATCTTGGGTACCTACATAAGTACCCATATTATGGGTACCTCTGTAACTACCCCTATCGAGGTACCTTCATAAGTACCCCTACCATGGGTCCCTACGTAAGTACCCCTATCATGCGTACCTACGAAAGTACCTACATTAGTAACCCTACCATGGGTACCTTAGTAAGTACCTACATTAGTAACCCTACCCATGGGGACCTTAGTAAGTACCTATATTAGTAACCCTACCCATGGGTACATAAGTAAGTACCTACATTAGTACCCCTACCCATGGGTACCTAGGTAAATACCTACATTAGTATCCCTACCCATGGGTACCTAGGTAAGTACTAACATTAGTACCCCTACCCATGGGTACCTAGGTAAGTACCTACATTGGTACCCCTACCCATGCGTACCTTAGTAAGTACCTACATTAGTAACCCTACCCATGGGTACCTAGGTAAGTACCTACATTGGTAACCCTACCATGGGTACCTAGGTAAGTACCTACATTAGTACCCCTACCCATGGGTACCTTAGTAAGTACCTACATTAGTAACCCTACCCATATATGTAGGCTTAAAGTGATAGTAAGTATACCTGGCTCTTTCATTTTAAGCAACTATAATGACGACCAATGGATTTTCTTCAAGTATAGAAGCTGCAAGAAAAAGCAATAATTTAAAAAGTTGACTAATTAAAATACTTGGAAGTTGCATTTTGTATACGCAATTATTAGTTGTGTGCAAATTTAAACATAAGACATGTTTATGACACACACAATATGTGAGTTTGGTTAATATATATACGTCTATCTTGGGTACCTACATAAGTACCCATATAAGTAAGTACCTACATAAGTAACCCTACCCATGGGTACCTAGGTAAGTACTTACATTAGTACCCCTACCCATGGGTACCTTAGTAAGTACCTACATTGGTACCCCTACCCATGGGTACCTTAGTAAGTACCTACATTAGTAACCCTACCATGGGTACCAAGGCAAGTACCTACATTAGTACCCCTACCCATGGGTACCTAGGTAAGTACTTACATTAGTAACCCTACCCACGGGTACCTAGGTAAGTACCTACATTAGTACCCCTACCCATGGGTACCTTAGTAAGTACCTACATTAGTAACCCTACCCATATATGTAGGCTTAAAGTGATCGTAAGTATACCTGGCTCTTTCATTTTAAGCAACTATAATGACGACCAATGGATTTTCTTCAAGTATAGAAGCTGCAAGAAAAAGCAATAATTTAAAAAGTTGACTAATTAAAATACTTGGAAGTTGCATTTTGTATACGCAATTATAAGTTGCGTGCAAATTTAAACATAAGACATGTTTATGACACACACAATGTGTGAGTTTGATTGATATATATACGTCTATCTTGGGTACCTACATAAGTACCCCTACCATGGGTCCCTACGTAAGTACCCCTATCATGCGTACCTACGAAAGTACCTACATTAGTAACCCTACCATGGGTACCTTAGTAAGTACCTACATTAGTAACCCTACCCATGGGGACCTTAGTAAGTACCTATATTAGTAACCCTACCCATGGGTACATAAGTAAGTACCTACATTAGTACCCCTACCCATGGGTACCTAGGTAAGTACCTACATTGGTACCCCTACCCATGGGTACCTTAGTAAGTACCTACATTAGTAACCCTACCCATGGGTACCTAGGTAAGTACCTACCTTGGTACCCCTACCCATGGGTACCTTAGTAAGTACCTACATTAGTACCCCTACCCATGGGTACCTAGGTAAGTACCTACATTGGTACCCCTACCCATGGGTACCTTAGTAAGTACCTACATTAGTAACCCTACCCATGGGTACCTAGGTAAGTACCTACCTTGGTACCCCTACCCATGGGTACCTTAGTAAGTACCTACATTAGTACCCCTACCCATGGGTACCTAGGTAAGTACTTACATTAGTAACCCTACCCACGGGTACCTAGGTAAGTACCTACATTAGTACCCCTACCCATGGGTACCTTAGTAAGTACCTACATTTTTAACCCTACCCATGGGGACCTTAGTAAGTACCTACAGTAGTAACCCTACCATGGGTACCTAGGTAAGTACCTACATTAGTAACCCTACCCATGGGGACCTTAGTGAGTACCTACATTAGTACCCCTACCCATGGGTACCTTAGTAAGTACCTACATTAGTAACCCTACCCATGGGGACCTTAGTAAGTACCTACATTAGTACCCCTACCCATGGGTACCTAGGTAAGTACCTACATTAGTAACCCTACCCATGGGTACCTAGGTAAGTACCTACATTGGTACCCCTACCCATGGGTACCTTAGTAAGTACCTACATTAGTAACCCTACCCATGGGGACCTTAGTAAGTACCTACATTAGTACCCCTACCCATGGGTACCTTAGTAAGTACCTACATTAGTAACCCTACCATGGGTACCTTAGTAAGTACCTACATTAGTAACCCTACCATGGGTACCTTAGTAAGTACCTACATTAGTAACCCTACCCATGGGGACCTTAGTAAGTACCTACATTAGTAACCCTACCATGGGTACCTTAGTAAGTACCTACATTAGTACCCCTATCCATGGGTACCTAGGTAAGTACTTACATTAGTAACCCTACCCATGGGTACCTAAGTAAGTACCTACATTAGTAACCCTACCATGGGTACCTAGGTAAGTACCTACATTAGTAACCCTACCCATGGGGACCTTAGTAAGTACCTACATTAGTACCCCTACCCATGGGGACCTTAGTAAGTACCTACATTAGTACCCCTACCCATGGGTACCTTAGTAAGTACCTACATTAGTAACCCTACCATGGGTACCTTAGTAAGTACCTACATTAGTAACCCTACCCATGGGGACCTTAGTAAGTACCTACATTAGTAACCCTACCATGGGTACCTTAGTAAGTACCTACATTAGTACCCCTATCCATGGGTACCTAGGTAAGTACTTACATTAGTAACCCTACCCATGGGTACCTAAGTAAGTACCTACATTAGTAACCCTACCATGGGTACCTAGGTAAGTACCTACATTAGTAACCCTACCCATGGGTACCTAAGTAAGTACTTACATTAGTAACCCTACCCATGGGTACCTAAGTAAGTACTTACATTAGTAACCCTACCCATGGGTACCTAAGTAAGTACTTACATTAGTAACCCTACCCATGGGTACCTAAGTAAGTACCTACATTAGTAACCCTACCCATGGGGACCTTAGTAAGTACCTACATTAGTAACCCTACCCATGGGGACCTTAGTAAGTACCTACATTAGTAACCCTACCCATGGGGACCTTAGTAAGTACCTACAGTAGTAACCCTACCATGGGTACCAAGGCAAGTACCTACATTAGTACCCCTACCCATGGGTACCTAGGTAAGTACCTACATTAGTAACCCTACCATGGGTACCAAGGTAAGTACCTACATTAGTACCCCTACCCATGGGTACCTAGGTAAGTACCTACATTAGTAACCCTACCCATGGGGACCTTAGTAAGTACCTACATTAGTAACCCTACCCATGGGGACCTTAGTAAGTACCTACATTAGTAACCCTACCCATGGGGACCTTAGTAAGTACCTACAGTAGTAACCCTACCATGGGTACCTAGGTAAGTACCTACATTAGTACCCCTACCCATGGGTACCTTAGTAAGTACCTACATTGGTACCCCTACCCATGGGTACCTAGGTAAGTACCTACATTAGTAAGCCTACCCATGGGGACCTTAGTAAGTACCTACAGTAGTAACCCTACCATGGGTACCAAGGTAAGTACCTACATTAGTACCCCTACCCATGGGTACCTAGGTAAGTACATACATTAGTAACCCTACCATGGGTACCAAGGTAAGTACCTACATTAGTACCCCTACCCATGGGTACCTAGGTAAGTACCTACATTAGTAACCCTACCCATGGGGACCTTAGTAAGTACCTACATTAGTAACCCTACCCATGGGGACCTTAGTAAGTACCTACAGTAGTAACCCTACCATGGGTACCAAGGCAAGTACCTACATTAGTAACCCTACCCATGGGTACCTTAGTAAGTACCTACATTAGTAACCCTACCATGGGTACCTTAGTAAGTACCTACATTAGTAACCCTACCATGGGTACCTTAGTAAGTACCTACATTAGTAACCCTACCCATGGGGACCTTAGTAAGTACCTACATTAGTAACCCTACCATGGGTACCTTAGTAAGTACCTACATTAGTACCCCTATCCATGGGTACCTAGGTAAGTACTTACATTAGTAACCCTACCCATGGGTACCTAAGTAAGTACCTACATTAGTAACCCTACCATGGGTACCTAGGTAAGTACCTACATTAGTAACCCTACCCATGGGGACCTTAGTAAGTACCTACATTAGAACCCCTACCCATGGGGACCTTAGTAAGTACCTACATTAGTACCCCTACCCATGGGTACCTTAGTAAGTACCTACATTAGTAACCCTACCCATGGGGACCTTAGTAAGTACCTACATTAGTAACCCTACCATGGGTACCTTAGTAAGTACCTACATTAGTACCCCTATCCATGGGTACCTAGGTAAGTACTTACATTAGTAACCCTACCCATGGGTACCTAAGTAAGTACCTACATTAGTAACCCTACCATGGGTACCTAGGTAAGTACCTACATTAGTAACCCTACCCATGGGTACCTAAGTAAGTACTTACATTAGTAACCCTACCCATGGGTACCTAAGTAAGTACTTACATTAGTAACCCTACCCATGGGTACCTAAGTAAGTACTTACATTAGTAACCCTACCCATGGGTACCTAAGTAAGTACCTACATTAGTAACCCTACCCATGGGTACCTAAGTAAGTACCTACATTAGTAACCCTACCAATGGGTACCTAAGTAAGTACCTACATTAGTAACCCTACCCATGGGGACCTTAGTAAGTACCTACAGTAGTAACCCTACCATGGGTACCTAGGTAAGTACCTACATTAGTACCCCTACCCATGGGTACCTTAGTAAGTACCTACATTGGTACCCCTACCCATGGGTACCTAGGTAAGTACCTACATTAGTAAGCCTACCCATGGGGACCTTAGTAAGTACCTACATTAGTAACCCTACCCATGGGGACCTTAGTAAGTACCTACATTAGTAACCCTACCCATGGGGACCTTAGTAAGTACCTACAGTAGTAACCCTACCATGGGTACCTAGGTAAGTACCTACATTAGTACCCCTACCCATGGGTACCTTAGTAAGTACCTACATTGGTACCCCTACCCATGGGTACCTAGGTAAGTACCTACATTAGTAAGCCTACCCATGGGGACCTTAGTAAGTACCTACATTAGTAACCCTACCCATGGGGACCTTAGTAAGTACCTACATTAGTAACCCTACCCATGGGGACCTTAGTAAGTACCTACAGTAGTAACCCTACCATGGGTACCAAGGCAAGTACCTACATTAGTACCCCTACCCATGGGTACCTAGGTAAGTACCTACATTAGTAACCCTACCATGGGTACCAAGGTAAGTACCTACATTAGTACCCCTACCCATGGGTACCTAGGTAAGTACCTACATTAGTAACCCTACCCATGGGGACCTTAGTAAGTACCTACATTAGTAACCCTACCCATGGGGACCTTAGTAAGTACCTACAGTAGTAACCCTACCATGGGTACCAAGGCAAGTACCTACATTAGTAACCCTACCCATGGGTACCTAAGTAAGTACTTACATTAGTAACCCTACCCATGGGTACCTAAGTAAGTACTTACATTAGTAACCCTACCCATGGGTACCTAAGTAAGTACTTACATTAGTAACCCTACCCATGGGTACCTAAGTAAGTACCTACATTAGTACCCCTACCCATGGGTACCTAGGTAAGTACCTACATTAGTAACCCTACCCATGGGGACCTTAGTAAGTACCTACATTAGTAACCCTACCCATGGGGACCTTAGTAAGTACCTACAGTAGTAACCCTACCATGGGTACCTAGGTAAGTACCTACATTAGTACCCCTACCCATGGGTACCTTAGTAAGTACCTACATTGGTACCCCTACCCATGGGTACCTAGGTAAGTACCTACATTAGTAAGCCTACCCATGGGGACCTTAGTAAGTACCTACATTAGTAACCCTACCCATGGGGACCTTAGTAAGTACCTACATTAGTAACCCTACCCATGGGGACCTTAGTAAGTACCTACAGTAGTAACCCTACCATGGGTACCAAGGCAAGTACCTACATTAGTACCCCTACCCATGGGTACCTAGGTAAGTACCTACATTAGTAACCCTACCATGGGTACCAAGGTAAGTACCTACATTAGTACCCCTACCCATGGGTTCCTTAGTAAGTACCTACATAAGTAACCCTACACATGGGTACCTAAGTAAGTACTTACATTAGTACCCCTACCCATGGGTACCTAGGTAAATACCTACATTATTACCCCTACCCATGGGTACCTAGGTAAGTACCTACATTGGTACCCCTACCCATGGGTACCTAGGTAAGTACCTACATTAGTAACCCTACCCATGGGGACCTTAGTAAGTACCTACATTAGTAACCCTACCCATGGGGACCTTAGTAAGTACCTACATTAGTAACCCTACCATGGGTACCAAGGTAAGTACCTACATTAGTACCCCTACCCATGGGTACCTAGGTAAGTACTTACATTAGTAACCCTACCCATGGGTACCTAAGTAAGTACCTACATTAGTAACCCTACCATGGGTAGAAGCTGCAAGAAAAAGCAATAATTTAAAAAGTTGACTAATTAAAATACTTGGAAGTTGGATTTTGTATACGCAATTATTAGTTGCGTGCAAATTTAAACATAAGACATGTTTATGATACACACAATATGTGAGTTTGATTGATATATATACGTCTATCTTGGGTACCTACATAAGTACCCATATAAGTAAGTACCTACATAAGTAACCCTACCCATGGGTACCTAGGTAAATACCTACATTAGTATCCCTACCCATGGGTACCTAAGTAAGTACCTACATTAGTAACCCTACCATGGGTAGAAGCTGCAAGAAAAAGCAATAATTTAAAAAGTTGACTAATTAAAATACTTGGAAGTTGGATTTTGTATACGCAATTATTAGTTGCGTGCAAATTTAAACATAAGACATGTTTATGATACACACAATATGTGAGTTTGATTGATATATATACGTCTATCTTGGGTACCTACATAAGTACCCATATAAGTAAGTACCTACATAAGTAACCCTACGCATGGGTACCTAAGTAAGTACTTACATTAGTACCCCTACCCATGGGTACCTAGGTAAATACCTACATTATTACCCCTACCCATGGGTACCTAGGTAAGTACCTACATTGGTACCCCTACCCATGGGTACCTAGGTAAGTACCTACATTGGTACCCCTACCCATGGGTACCTTAGTAAGTACCTACATTAGTAACCCTACCCATGGGGACCTTAGTAAGTACCTACATTAGTACCCCTACCCATGGGTACCTAGGTAAGTACCTACATAAGTAACCCTACCCATGGGGACCTTAGTAAGTACCTACATTAGTAACCCTACCCATGGGGACCTTAGTAAGTACCTACATTAGTAACCCTACCATGGGTACCTAGGTAAGTACCTACATTAGTACCCCTACCCATGGGGACCTTAGTAAGTACCTACATTAGTAACCCTACCATGGGTACCTTATTAAGTACCTACATTATTACCCCTACCCATGGGTACCTAGGTAAGTACCTACATTAGTAACCCTACCATGGGTACCTAGGTAAGTACCTACATTAGTAACCCTACCATGGGTACCTAGGTAAGTACCTACATTAGTACCCCTACCCATGGGTACCTAAGTAAGTACCTACATTAGTACCCCTACCCATGGGTACCTAGGTAAATACCTACATTAGTATCCCTACCCATGGGTACCTAGGTAAGTACTAACATTAGTACCCCTACTCATGGGTACCTAGGTAAGTACCTACATTGGTACCCCTACCCATGGGTACCTTAGTAAGTACCTACATTAGTAACCCTACCATGGGTACCTAGGTAAGTACCTACATTGGTACCCCTACCCATGGGTACCTTAGTAAGTACCTACATTAGTAACTCTACCATGGGTACCAAGGTAAGTACCTACATTAGTACCCCTACCCATGGGTACCTAGGTAAGTACTTACATTAGTAACCCTACCCACGGGTACCTAGGTAAGTACCTACATTAGTACCCCTACCCATGGGTACCTTAGTAAGTACCTACATTAGTAACCCTACCATGGGTACCTTAGTAAGTACCTACATTAGTAACCCTACCCATGGGTACCTAGGTAAGTACCTACATTAGTAACCCTACCCATGGGGACCTTAGTAAGTACCTACATTAGTACCCCTACCCATGGGTACCTTAGTAAGTACCTACATTAGTAACCCTACCCATGGGTACCTAGGTAAGTACCTACATTGGTACCCCTACCCATGGGTACCTTAGTAAGTACCTACATTAGTAACCCTACCCATGGGGACCTTAGTAAGTACCTACATTAGTACCCCTACCCATGGGTACCTTAGTAAGTACCTACATTAGTAGCCCTACCCATGGGTACCTAAGTAAGTACCTACATTAGTACCCCTACCCATGGGTACCTAGGTAAGTACCTACATTAGTAACCCTACCCATGGGGACCTTAGTAAGTACCTACATTAGTAACCCTACCCATGGGGACCTTAGTAAGTACCTACATTAGTAACCCTACCATGGGTACCTAGGTAAGTACCTACATTAGTACCCCTACCCATGGGTACCTTAGTAAGTACCTACATGTTCATGTTGAACATGATGGCAAAGCTAGCCACAACATAGCTAGTTGCTCAGCACTGAGCCCACTTCTCACCACAGCGGCTCTCTCCGTTTTTCCCGCCTTTTTTCTATGCTCTAATAAGAGTTACCATAGTTTAAGTTAGTATGAAATCTAAAGTGAAGAAATAAAGAAGTGAAATATAACCTTCGAACCATTTTTTTATTTCGTGAAACTAATCACCTGAATTTCTCCGCCCCGCCACAAACATTGGTCCTTCGAGCCGGATCCTGAACATCCAGAGAGACGCCTCGCCCCTACATAGCTTCGGTGGAGAATTTAATTAAAGATAAGTTGACAACTTTAAATTGTACATACATACATATGTACATACCTTCTGTGGTCCGCCATTTCTGTTGCAAATTTGATTTTTTCTTTTGCAACTTCCAAAGTCCAGCGGTCCATAAATCCATCGTTGACTCACATCCGTATCTGTAAGTTTTGTCCGGGTTAATATTTATTATTTATGCCATAATAAATAACCCCCAACTTACTGTGAGTTTTTATGCACATATGCACATAGCTATATATGTGCATATTTATTGTGTCCACTCATCCAGTCAGCCTTAATATCCATTTAAGGGCACTAGTGGTCCGATCCGTTGTCCAAAGCTGTAATTATAAGTACAAATTACATTCCTTTCAAATTCTTATTGAGCAACATATGTACATACATACATACGTATATGCGATCGCATCGATATACATACATACATATGTACATATTTGCAATTAAATATTTTTACATGTACTTACCATTCCATATGTGCACGTTCGGCTCCCAATAAATAAAAAATAAAACAAAACACATAAATAAAAAAAAACGAGCCACATTCTGAGGACATATATTACATATGTATATAATAAACCTACTCTACAAGTCAAACAAACACAAAGGGTGAAACTAACACAGAACGAACGCAACTATCCACAGTTCTATGTTTGTTAATCACACGGATCACACACACACACACAGCATTAACATTTGTCACAATTAAACGGATAATAAATGCAATAAATTGCATATAAAATAATAAAATTATTACATACACATATCACAACAAACGAATTAGCGACGGCAAAACGCAAAGCTATCGATAAGTGTAAGATCATCGCACTCAATCATTGCAAGTAGTGTTAAAACAATAGTGGTATTCCGCAATTTTCCTGGTTCGTTAATTTATCGCAACCTTCGAAATTTTTATAAGTTATAAAAAAAAAACCCAAACAAACAAAAAATATATATTTTTTAAAAAACTGTGTTTTATTTCAATTATTATTTGTTCGCAGCTATTATTGCAATTTCCTTTGAGTTTTTTATTAAAATTGTTATTCTTATATTTATTTGCACTTATTGTGTGAATATTCATTCGAATTATATTTTTATTAAGAATTTCAACCCTACATGCGTTCATATATTATGTTTTTTTTTATTTCCGTCTGATCCACTATTGTACTTCCATTGTTGCATTCCGACCAAAAGTATAAGAAAACCGGCAATAATTTGTATTGCACTGTAATTGAAAAACGTGATTGTTTTTTTTGTTTTTCCTCAACGTCCAAGTGTTCCGTTGACTCCAGGGTGAATAAATTATGCCCATTGGAGACGATCCAAAGAAGAAGTCCGAACACAAGCAAAAATCTATTCCTGGTTTGTCCGTGAGACCATCTACTTCGTCAGCGTCCAAGAGTGAGCAATCAACTTCTAAAGTTAACCCATCTGCAAACACGCATCCAGGGAAAGCTCTAACACCCAACCCCAAGTTTCAGAAGACTCTCACTCCCAGGGTCAAGTCCGAGCCACGTCTAATTACTCGCAAGCAGACACGTTCCGTGACACAAGGTCAACAAAGTCGCAGTAAAATGGCTCTGAACGATTTCATTGCGGCTAGTGACAGACTTAGCCAATTTGAGGCTATACTAGCCACCGCTCCTCTGACAACTCCGACGTTGTCTTCCTTAAAGATACGACGGGAACAGGTTCAAAATATTTGGGCAAGGGTTGAGCAGGAGTATGGATTGTGTTCCAAAGCGTTGAGGGGAGATGCGTCGCCAGAAGAGGCTTCCAAAACTTCAGATTTAAAGGAAATTCTGGCTAAATATTCGTACTGCTACGCTGTTTACGAGCGATGTGCTTCCCAAATTGGGGAACAGATCGCAATTTTTGAGACTCAAAATAGACCAACCCCGCAGTACGTTGCTCCTTCATCTAGTGGTTGCAGATTGCCTCCATGCGAAACAGAGGTTTTCCATGGCGATTATTCACGTTGGCCCACTTTCCGCGATTTGTTTACTGCCATATATATCAATAATCCAAGGCTCACTCCAGTTGAGAAACTTTTCCATCTCAATTCCAAAACTAGTGGAGAAGCCAATGATATTGTGTCCAGGTCCCCGCTCACTAATGACGGTTTTGAGTCCGCTTGGCGAAACTTGACCCAAAGGTTTGAGAACAAAAGGTTACTAGTAACCAATCAACTTGAAATTTTGTTCGGCCTCTCCTCCATTTCCCAGGAATGTGGTGCCGCATTAAAGGGATTGCAGAGCACCGTCCAAGGGTGTCTTAATGCACTGAAATTGGCAAATGTCCAAACGGAGAATTGGGACTGCTTCCTGGTGTATATGTGTTCGCTGAAGTTGCCAACACTGACGCTGTCTCTTTGGGAACAGTCTCTCCAGAATAAGGCAGAAGTTCCAACATGGGACGAGTTCAATTCTTTCCTTCTCGATAGATACCGTACCTTAGAGGCCATTGCAGCTATTAAAGCTAACTCCACTGCTCAGTCCCAAGCAAAGCCGGTCGGTAAAGAATCCAGTGCAAGAAGACTAAAGTCCTTTGAGAGTAGGGTTAATACGAACCCTCAATCTTGCAAGTTGTGTTCAAAAGAGAACCATCCGATCCGTTTATGTCCGAGTTTCTTACATATGTCGGTCAATGAAAGGTCGTCATACATAAAGAAACAAAAGTTGTGCTTAAACTGCTTTGCCAGAGGCCATCAGCTGAAAGATTGCACAAGTGCGCACAATTGTTATACGTGCAAAGGTCGCCACAACACATTACTTCATCGTGGCAGCCCTCCGCAATCAACCTCTGGCGCATCATCTTCAAGTTCTAACACTCCAAATATACAGTCCGCTTCATCCAGCATTCCGAATGTCCAAAGCTACATGGCGGCAAGTGTTCAAGGCGTCCTTTTGGGTACGGCCATGGTTAACATTTGCCATCACGGGGCATCGTACAAAGCAAGGGCTTTGATTGATTCCGGATCAGAAGCTTCGTTCATTTCCGAACGGATGTTCCGTCTGATTAAGCTTCCATATCAGCACGTGCAGGCACAAGTCTCTGGCTTAAACCAAGCAGTGGCTGCTACGCCAAAGAAGTTATGTCACTTCAACATTGGCTCCCCATCGAAGCCGAGGCTCCAAATCGAGACCTCTGCTTTCGTTCTTCCTCAGTTGGCAGGGAATCTACCATCTTATCCGATTCCACAAAGTTTTTTGAGAGACCTGCCAAACATCCAGCTGGCTGACCCCTCCTTTCATCTGAGCTCGCAGATTGATGTACTTATAGGTGCTGATATCCTCCCTTCCATTTTAATAGGCGGCTCACGGTCCAACATATGCGGCTCACTATTGGGTCAAGAGACCATTTTCGGATGGATTTTGACAGGACCAGTAGTGAAGTCATCAGCCAGGTCAATCTCTTCATTTTCAACAAGAATCACGGTCAGCCCAGCACAAAGGCTGGAAAATCTTCTCACCAAGTTTTGGGAGGTGGAGGATCTACCAGTTAAACTGGTGAAGGAAAGTGATTCCATTTGTGAGGAGAATTTTGTCCGCACTACCAGAAGAAATAGTTCTGGTAGATATGTTGTTACTCTTCCTTTCGTGACTCCTGGTCACATTAATCTGGGACATTCAAGGTCCATCGCACTTGCTCAGTTCCTTAAGAACGAAAATCGACTTAAGAGAAACATTCCTTTGAAAGAGCAGTACGACTCGGTGATTCAGGAGTACTTAGACTTAGGTCATATGAGACAAGTCTCTCCAAGTAACGACTCACGCAATTTTTATCTGCCTCACCATGCTGTATTTAAGCCAGACAGCACTACGACAAAGGTTCGCGTTGTCTTCAACGCCTCGAGCCCCTCTTCGAATGGCAAAAGCCTTAATGACATCCTGCACACAGGACCAGTCCTCCAATCCGATCTGACCATCCAAATTCTAAAGTGGCGTTTTTATCGTTATGTATTTAACGCCGACATAACCAAGATGTATCGTCAGATACTTGTGGACCCGGAGCACACACCTTTCCAGAGAATCCTCTTTCGCAACAAAGATGACATGTTGTGCGATTTTGAGCTTAACACTGTCACCTTTGGCGTTAACTGTGCTCCGTTCCTGGCGATTCGCGTTCTGCAGCAGTTGGCCAAAGACGTCCAAGGCCAATATCCCATAGCAAGCGCGATTCTTTCCGAGCACATGTACGTGGATGATGTGCTTGCAGGAGCGCACTCCACGTCTCAGGCAATTCTGGCAATCGATGAATTGCATGCTGCGCTCGACACTGCCGGCTTTCCATTGAGAAAATGGACATCCAACAATAAGGCTGTGCTACGCAACATTCCGAAGGAGCATCTACTCCGAATTGATTTCCTTGAAATTGAAGAAGCTAGCGTAGCCAAGACACTAGGCATTCGATGGCAGGCTGACTCCGATGAGTTTTTCTTTTCGCCTTCCGACTTATCATCATCGAAATCTGTGACGAAGCGTGAGGTGCTCTCACAGATTGCAAAGTTGTTCGATCCAGCAGGATGGCTAGCTCCAGTCATCGTTAGCGCAAAAATATTTATGCAGGAAATTTGGCTGCATGACCTTGGGTGGGATGATATCCTACCAGAAGAACTGGTGCAACGTTGGCACGAGTTCCTCCGCAACTATCCGTTCCTAGGAGAGATCCGCGTTCCCCGATTTGTTGGCTTCCGGCCAAATTCGAGAGTTCAATTCCACGGGTTTTGTGACGCCTCCCAACGCGCATATGGCGCATCTCTTTATGTGCGCACAGAAGTGAACGGGCAAATCTCCATCCATCTCCTCACAGCGAAGACCAGAGTGGCACCTGTCAAAACCGTGTCATTACCCCGCCTAGAGCTTTGCGGCGCTGTGCTTCTAGCAGAATTAAGTTCTGCCATTATCCCTCAGCTACCTGTCGAAAGTTCCGAAATATTCTTTTGGACAGATTCAACTATCGTCCTGGCCTGGTTGAGTAAGACTCCATGTAGGTGGACCACCTTTGTAGCTAACCGAGTAGCGAAAATTACGGCATTCAATGCAAAATGGGCTCACGTGCGTTCCGAGCAGAATCCAGCGGACTTGGCAAGCCGAGGTGTTACTCCACAAGAGCTGATGGGAAATTCTTTATGGTGGCAAGGACCAGAATGGTTGCAGCAGGCCTCGGACAGATGGCCCATTCCAGACGGCATCGAAGAGACTGAGTTGGAGCAGCGAGCTGTAAAGTGCAATGCTGTGCAGGTTCCCCCGAGCAGTATTTTAGGCCGTTTTTCAAGACTAGACAAGGCATTGCGATCTTTCGCTCGGGCCTTGCGTTTTATCCAACGGTGCAGGAAAACATCGGTCACTTTTCCAGTGGAGCTCAGCAGCGCGGAACTGGCTGAAGCTCAAGACGTGCTTATTATGATGACCCAACGCACAGCATATCCCAAGGAATACTGCGGTCTGACGGACAAGAAGCAGCTCCACAAATCCAGTCGCATTGCCAATTTAAATCCTTTTATCGACCAGAAGGGTATACTTCGCTCTTGCGGACGAGCAAATGCGTCCGCCTCCTTAAGCTACGACGAAAGGCATCCAGTCCTCCTTCCTTATGATTGTGATTTTTCGCGCCTCTTGGTTAGGTTTACCCACATGATTACTCTCCACGGAGGCAACCAGTTAATGGTACGCCTCATACGGGCTAAGTACTGGATTCCAAAGGTAAAAGTTCTTGTCAAATCCACCATCGGCTCCTGCAAGGTATGCATAGTTCATAGGAAGAAGTTGCAAACGCAGTTGATGGGCTCCCTACCTTTAGAAAGAACGACGTTCTCCCGGGCGTTCACCAACACAGGCGTCGACTTTGCAGGGCCATTCGAGATTAAAAATTATACAGGTCGTGCGTGCCTGATAACAAAGGGTTACGTCTGTGTCTTCGTATGTTTTTGTACGAAGGCCATCCATTTAGAGGCCACATCTGATCTCACAGCAGAAAAGTTTCTAGCCGCGTTTGCACGCTTTGTTTCGAGACGTGGCTGTCCTCGTCGAATGTATTCCGACAATGGGAAAACCTTTGTTGGTGCTTCCAGAGCACTTACACAGGACTTCGTAGAAGCTACTAAGCTGGTTACTTCAAAGTTCAGTCACAATGGCTTATCCTGGCACTTTAATCCTCCCAGTGCTCCTCATATGGGCGGGCTCTGGGAAGCAGGCGTAAAGAGCTTCAAGACTCTTTTTTATAGGTCCACCTCTTCCACCAAATACACATTTGAAGAGCTTTCCACGCTCTTGTGTAGAGTTGAAGCGTGCCTAAACTCAAGGCCGATTTCCCCGATGTCAGAAGACTCTTCTGACCTTCTGGCACTGACACCGGGCCACTTCCTGATCGGGGCTCCACTTCTGTCTGTCTCTGAGCCCGAAATTAAGGAACCTGCCATGTCCATCATAAACCGGTGGCAGCGGCTCAAAGCCATAAGCCAACAGTTTTGCTTGCGATGGAAGGACGAATATTTGAAGGAGCTTCACAAGCGGAATAAATGGCAGTTTCCAGGAAAGGATCTCCAGGTGGGCAATATGGTCATTGTCAAAGATGATAATCTACCATCTTGCGAATGGCGCCTCGGCAGAGTCGTGGCCATTTATCCCGGCTCCGACAATCGGGTTCGCGTAGTCGACGTCCAGACTGCACAGGGCATCCTGAAGAGACCTATTGTCAAATTATTATATCTTCCCACTGACACATCTATTCCAAGTCAGTGCTAGGCTCTGACGTTCTTTCCTCAATTATAGAACTTAGTTTACATAGTATAAGGAATAGTCTATAGTTCATCTTCATCCATCTAACGTCATTCTTTTTTCCTAATACTCAGCAGTTTATTATGGCACCTCGTACTGCAAACGCTCAGGCGCTTGATGGCAGATGTTCCCGAGGAACTAGATCCTTCCGTTGCCGAATCTGCCGGGGCATCCATCCCCTACGAAAATGCAACCGCTTCCTGCGCCTGAGCGCGGAAAAGCGCCTCCGAGCGGTGCTTATAAATAAGTACTGCTCGAATTGCCTCGCCCACCAACATTCTGGGCAATCGTGTCGGAGCAAGGATAAATGCCGAAAATGCGGTCAGGAGCATCACACGCTTCTCCACATGCACGAGCGAAGCAGCGCACACAAACGGCAGCCTCGCTCCTCCTCCCATCAGAGACGAACTAATCGACAGCGCAGCCCTTCCATGCAGGAGCGCCGCTCCAGGCACCCCCGCTCAAGTTCAAAGTCGCGGTCCTCCACTCCCGACTTGCGGTCAAGATCACGCTCAGGCTCCCCGACTCTGCCATCTCATCCGATCCCTGCCACTGATCAACCGCCAAACCTGGCGTCTTTGTTGCAGCACAAAAGCACAAATGTGCTACCCACGGCACTGGTGTCGCTCGAAATGGGTGAGCGGAAGTATGTGATGCAGGCCTTGTTTGACACATGCTCGGCCGTTAGCGCCATCAGCGCTTCTTTGGCATCGACTCTGAAGCTGCAAGCTTTACCAGTCGGGGAGGACAAGGTCTGTACGGCGACAGTGGCCTCGAGGATCAACCCAGAGCTTCGGTTTGAGGTACTGCTGAAGATCGTTGAGGGGCTACACATTCGTACGCCACTTAAACCACTGGGGGACAGCGTTCAGGCTCGTTTTGCTAACCTCACTTTGGCAGACGAGTCGTTCCACCGGCCATCATCGATATTCCTGGTTCTGGGAGCTGATGTCGCCAATCACGTAATTCGTGAGGGCTTTATGCCAAGCCAAAATGGGCTTCCTTTGGCTCAGAACACCATCTTTGGTTGGATGGTATCAGGATCTTGCTCATGCTGATTCCGATCCCCCCTCTCGCCAATCCTTGCAATTCCTTGCAAAGGGGGGAGAATGTTCATGTTGAACATGATGGCAAAGCTAGCCACAACATAGCTAGTTGCTCAGCACTGAGCCCACTTCTCACCACAGCGGCTCTCTCCGTTTTTCCCGCCTTTTTTCTATGCTCTAATAAGAGTTACCATAGTTTAAGTTAGTATGAAATCTAAAGTGAAGAAATAAAGAAGTGAAATATAACCTTCGAACCATTTTTTTATTTCGTGAAACTAATCACCTGAATTTCTCCGCCCCGCCACAAAC
>JAWNND010000821.1:0-24165 GCA_035043265.1 Drosophila testacea | reverse complement strand
TAGGCTTAAGTACTTGGAATGCGTTCAAGGATTTAAAACTTCCGAATCACAAGGCCTTCCGTATTTGCTAAAGCTCAAAACCACTGCTAAGTATATGATAACTGTGAATATCAATACGAATGATGGATTAGTCAATGGAGCAAAGTGACCATACTGTTAGCGGATCGAACAGATTAGTTTCTACGCTATGGCTTAAATTTACACATTCTAGTGTGGGAGCTGAAGCAAGGGCCAAAAAGCCTCATGCACAACACTCTGATTGGACCCCGATCGAAAAAACTATAAAATCCTTTCAATACAAAAGAAATATGCAAGTATCGATTGAACGGTTGCAGTTTCCAGTGGTTCCCGCTGAAGCTATCACCATACACAAAAGCCAAGGGGCAACTTACAGCAAAGTTGTTGTAAGTTTGGATAACTACATGCCCCGAGCAGCATTGTACGTGGCTTGTAGTAGGGCAACTAGCGCATCTGGGCTTTATCTGCTGGGAAAGTTCAATCCTCCTCGAGAAATTCAAGCGAGTGATCCTGTTCACATTGAGTTACAAAAACTCAGAGGCGAAAAGAAATTGCAAATTCAACATCAGTTTCTTTTTGAAAGAACACCGGAAAATACTTTGACATATTATCACAATATTCAAGGATTGTATAATCACAGGTTGGATATTGCAAACGACTTTAATATTTGTTCAGCAGACATTTTATGTTTCGTGGAGTCTTGGACTAGAGAAGATAGGGATTACAGTATTGATGGATACGAAATTTTAGGAAGAATTAATGCTAGGTCGTACACTGGCACACATGCTGACAGAAGACCTTCAGCTGGGGTAATTGTTTATGCAAAGCCTCACATTGTTCAGAATACTGAGGTTCTGTCTATTGCTAATATTAGCTTAGAAACTAATGCAGAGCAATATAACAAAGTGTGCCAGATCCTCATATTTAAGCACTTAGCTACCACATTTGTAGTTGTTTATAGGAATCCTACTTATTCCATTTCTGATTTTCGAAGAAGATTTCTTGAAACTATAGAACAGTTGCTTAATAATGGACAAAGCAAAACTTTAATTTTAGAAGATTTTAATATATGCAGGGCTACTACAAAGGATCAGTTAGAAATCGGACTGAATGACTTGGGTATTTCGTCTCTTTTAAATGGAATAGGTACGACTAAGGAATGGACAGAAATAGATTGGGTATTTTCTTCAAGCGGATTTAACGATTTAAAGGCTGATATTTATGAAACGACATATAGTCATCATGATGGTGTATTTGTTTCCTATAGTTAGTCCTCTATTGCATAGTTTAAGCTTTAAAAAATTTGTAATATATTAAAATAAGTAATAAATCTATATATATAAAACTCTTTGTCCTGACTGACTGACTGACTCATCACGCTGTAGGCGAAACGGTTCAAGATATTGAGATGAAATTTACACAACATTTACACAACATAGCTGAGACATAATTATCGTGCAATAAGACGGGATTTTTGATATCCCCACTGGAAGGGGCTAAAATGGGGGGTCAAAGGGTCAATTTTGAAATTGCTTAGTATGAAATTTTTTTTTGTTTTTGAGCTGTCTTGACCAAACTCACAGATTATGAATTTCTTACTCACTGCTACATCCTGAGAAAATTTGGTAAAGATCGGACTACTATATCATATAGCTGCCATAGGAACAACCAGATGCAAATTAAAACTTTGTATGAAGTTCTTTGCTATTTTTTGAGATATCTCAACCAAACTCACAGATTATAGATTTCGTACTCATTGTAACATTCTGTAAAAATTTGGTCAAGATCGGATCACTATATCGTATAGCTGCCATAGGAACAGTGGCTTTTAATGCTATTAATAAACAATCAAAAGAAGATGGACTGGGCGATGGGATGGTGGAGGGGGGGGGGGGGGTGTTACGATTCATTAGTGTTGCGACTTTCAAAATCAATTTTCAGTATATGGCACTGTTACTCGCTCTTGCTGCAATAATCCAATTGCAGCGAAAACTTTAAAACAGCGAGCAGCGAAAATGTAAATTCTCTATCTATATATATAAAACTCTTTGTCCTCACTGACTGACTGACTGACTGACTGAGTCATCACGCTGTAGGCCAAACGGTTCAAGATATTGAGATGAAATTTTTCACAACATAGCTGAGACATAATTATTGTGCAATAAGACGGGATTTTTTGATATCCCCACTGGAAGGGGCTAAAATGGGGGTCAAAGGTCAAAATTGCTTAGTAAGACATTTTTGTTTGTTTTTTAAGCTATTTTAACCAAACTCACAGATTATGTATTTCTTACTCACTGCTACATCCTACATCAAGATCGGACCACTATATCATATAGCTGCCATAGGAACAATCAGATGCAAATTAAAACTTTGTATGAAGATCTTTGTTATTTTTTGAGATATCTCAACCAAACCCACAGATAATAGATTTCGTACTCACAGCTACATCCTGAGAAAATTTGGTCAAGATCGGGCCACTATATCATATAGCTGCCATAGGAACAACCAGATGCAATAGAATATTTTTAAGTTTTCGGTGAAGAAAACACTTGCCAGTTGATCACACATTTTAATGACCTGTGGAAAACAACTTTTCAGTGTACAGCAATCGAGAAGACAACTACAAAATACATTCGAAATAGCGATGGCACAACGAAGCAATAAAATTGTTTTTGCTTTGCCAGCAACGAATATTGGGGGAAAGCAGAAAGTGAACATTTGTTTGTGTAATTTGCAATGTGCATCAGAAGCTAACCAGTGTACAATAGGCCGGAGCGAAAAACACTTTATTTTATTTTCCAATCTCTTGGGTGCGGAATCGTTGACCCGCTATAAAATAATAATGTGTGCAAAAAATCAGATTTTTTTGAGCCCATCCTAAGGTGGCGCACCGACGTTCTTTTTTGAAAAATCCCGCAAAAATTGAAAAATTTTGGGAAAAATGTGATATGAACAAAAATCATGGTCGTTTTTCACAAAAAGCTTATTTTTAATACGTTGCCCAAACATTTTTCTTTATAAAACTGTATCAACTGTTAAGATCGGTTTAAAAATGTAGAAGCTAGAATTTTTTCATAGATATCAAGTTGGGTAATAACCGTCAGCTTGCATGTGACTATAACAGTGCACTAGTATACAATTTGGAACTTTTTGCCTGCCTCAGAGATCTTTATATTTTTATACCCTGTGGGGTACATTAAGTTTGTTCAAAAAATAAAAGTATGTAACAGGCAGAAGGAGGCGTGGCAGACCTCATGAAGTATATATATTCTTGATCAGGGCGACGAGCTTAGTCGATATAGCCATGTCCGTCTGTCCGTCTGTCCGTCTGTCTGTCCGTGTGAACAACGAGATCTCAGAGACGGTAAGACCTAAGAGCACCAAATTTGGTATGAAGACTTCTTATATTTGCACGCAGATCAAGTTTATTTCAAATTTTTGATACCACCCCCCCTTCGCCAACAATTAAGAAAAATGCATAACACTGGTAATTATGAAGCTAGATACTTGAGCTTCGGCACGAACAATACTTGGTCGAATATGGATGCATCGTGAAAAATTGATCAAGATCGGATAATAAAAACGGAAGTTATTAAGATATTTATTACGCCAATAACGCCTGTTTTTTGTTGGTTTGCCAATAGGCAAAACAGACAACAACAAAATACGTTACGCCTACACGCACCTTACATATATACGAACAATCCTACATGTATTGGTATCTATTTCATAAATGTATTGGTTCATCCCTCTATTGCTATTGCTATTGCACTGTGCAATCTTCTTCGCTCTCTGGCTCTCGCGCTCTCATTGCGATTCGCCTGACACGTGTCAAACACAAAGGCGTAGCCACCAATTTTAATTAGGAAATTTTAATACTCATAGAGGAATGAACCCTTCTGATCTTTATTGGCTACGCCTATGCAGGTTTGTCAATGTTCCCACGCATCTTTGTGACTCTTTAGTTCGTTGCGAAAGTTTCGAATGTGCTGGCGTGTAATTCTAATTGCAACGATTGTCTACAATATAAATCAATATAAATCGTAATTTTCATTACGATCTTATAAATTTTTAAAGACCCCATTTCATAGCAATGGCCTCCTCGTGGTGTTCCCTGGATACCGATTTGATTGAATATAATCGGAAGCAAATTCGAGCGGCGCCCTGAACTCCCACAGGGTATTCTGCAGTCGGGCCCTCCCGACTGAATGATATATTTTTTCATATAGATTTTGGCCTTCTAAATACGAAAAAAATTTTCCTCTTCTTAGTATTCAACATAGAATTTTTTGAAATTTTGTTCGATTTTTTTTAAGATGACTCAGCTTATTTGAGCATAAATCATAAACGCGATTTGCGTTTTCAACAAAGAAAGTCTCTAACTAAAGGTAATAAAATTTTCTAAAACGTTTCTATACAACGTTTTAAAATCGGCATGATCGTTATGATGTTAGAGCCTTTTAAAGTTAAAAAATTTGAATTTTTTGTGAAAACAGCACGGATAAAGGTACAAAGAAAACTTCAAAAAGTATATAAATCGCTTAAATAACATATCTTCAGCTTGACAAATTGAGCATAGAGTTTGGAATTTCTCGAGCAAAACAAGCCATCATTCATAAAAATCGGCTGACGAATGACGAACTATCCATACATTTTATTTTCCCCTAACCAAAAAGCTCCATACTACGAAACACATTTTATTGTGTTCGCTTGCGGACGATTTATATTCAAACCGACGGTTATTACCCAATTTAATATCAATAAAAAAAATTCTAGCTTCTACATTTTTAGGACGATATAAAGAAAAAAAATCATTGTTTTATACAACCGCTTGCAGCCCACACGAACCCTAAAACATAGCATACCATAAAAAGGTGACTTCTCGCACCCACACACAACAGGCGAGAAAAAAGGTAGGGGGTTGTATAAAACAATGATTTTTAAGAATCACGATCGTTTATGGCATGCTTTGTTAGTAACCCACCTGTTAGGGTTTTTTCAAAAAAAAGAAATTTAAGACAACGATCTCAGGCAATGTCAAGCAGGCAAAAATCGTCTGGTTGCCTAATTTATAACTACTTTAAAGTTAATAGCTTATGTCGTGGGTCAGAGTCTATTATACCTGATATTCTTATCACGTTGGGAAAATTTTACACACAGACCCTTTGACCATCAACAGCGTTGATTGAATTGATACACAAGTAGAGTTGGACAGATTCAAACATGTCAATGAATGGAAAAATTTGAAGTTACGGATGCCTTCCTAATCAACTTGGGTTGTCTGTGGGTCAAACCATGTCCCAATGCTTTACAGGTTGAAAAAGGTCAAAGAAGTAATTAGTTTTTATCTTTATGACTTGTCTGATCCCATGGTATCCTATGTCAGTTATTTTATTGCCCCCTGATATTTTTAGGATCTTGGGTTGTTCTCTTCCCTTTAATGTACATGTTGGAAATAAAGGCCTTCTCCCGACTCCTTAATTGATTTAGTTCACGATTTTAGTTTATAGTTCAAAGTTTTTCTGTTTAATTTACGCTTCTTTTGTAACACAACTTGTCCGTTCTAAATCCAAAGTCAAAGAGAGAGAGAGATCAAGCCACTTTTCGTTGTTGAACAATCTTTTGCGTATAGAAAAATACGATGATGGTATTTTTTTTTTTCACACACCTCCTCAAAAGATATGTTGAACAATTTAAAATTAAATTAGTATTGCAATAATATTCTTATTTGGACAGTTGTGTACTCTGGGAACAATAATAATGATCCCTATTCATCTAGAATTTGTTTTGTTAAGATCAAATCAAACTAGTTCTAAGATTAAGGGAAACCCAGTAAAACCTTAATCGAACCATTGGTTAATAACAAAAAAAAAATTCAAATTTCATTTGACAAATTAAATGTTTCTTAGCTTCTAGCTAATTAATACACTAAAATTCATAATTTTAGTTAAATTAAATTATCAGTTCATAGTATATTCAGTATATAGTATATAGTTTTAGTTCTTAAGACCCATCTCGTTTCTTAGTGTCAAGAATCTTGCAGCGGGCAACGGCTTCGTGAGGACATCAGCAACCTGGTGTTCTGTGGGAATATATTCTAAGATAATTAATTTATTTTCAATTTGCTCTCTTGAGAAATGGTACTTTATATCAATGTGTTTGGATCGTTTGTGGCATGTAGGATTATTAGCTATGCTTATGCAACCTTGGTTATCTTCTAATATTTTGATTGGTTTATTTAATTCAAATTTTACACTAGAGACTAACGATTTTAACCATAAAGCTTCCCTTACTGCTTCAAATAAAGCCATATATTCCGCTTCAGTCGAAGAAGCAGCCACTGAGTTTTCTTCCTCGTATTCCAGCAGATCACATTAGAGTCAAACATTTTAAATATAAAACCTGTTGTACTCTTTCTATCAGATTCACTTCCTGCCCAGTCAGAGTCAACATACCCAATAATTGTGTCGTTAAAATTTTCATTTTTGATAAAAGTTAATTTTAGATCCACAGTACCCTTTAAATATCTTAAAACTCTTTTTAAACTTTGCCATAATTCTGAATTGTTTTTGTTTGTATATCTACTAAGTATGCTTATTGTTGTACTTAGATCAGGACGCGTACATAACATTAGATACATCAAACACCCAATCAGATTTCGGCACGGCGCATTACATTCTTCATCTGAGTCTAAAGCTTCATAATTTAGCTTAGTTGGAAGTGGTGTACTGACTGCATGACATTCGTCCATATTAAACTTTTTTAAAATATTGTTAATGTATGCTGATTGACTAAGATATAAATAACCATCTTTATACCCTTGCAGAGGGTATTATAATTTTGTCACGAAATGTGTAACGCATTGAAGGAAGCCTCACAGACCCCAAAAGTATATATATTCTTGATCAGGGCGACGAGCTGAGTCGATATAGCTATGTCCGTCTGTCTGTCCGTCGGTCCGTCGGTCCGTCTGTCCGTCGGTCCGTCTGTCCGTCTGTTTCTATGCAAACTAGTCTCTCAGTTTTAAAGCTATCTTGATGAAACTTGGTACAGGTCCGTCTTTTTGCTGCACGCAGTACATATGTCGGAACCGGCCGGATCGGATAACTATATCATATAGCTGCCATAGGAAGGATCGGTTGGAAATAAACATTTAGTATGAAAAACTTTTTTGTTTCTCAAAATATCTCAACCAAATATACACATTGTGTGTTTGATTAAGTTTTAAACAGGCTGACCAAATTTGGTGTAAATCGGACTACTATATCATATAGCTGCCATAGGAACGATCGGATCGAAAACAACATTTAGTATGAAAAACTTTTTTGTTTCTCAAAATATCTCAACCAAATATACACATTCTGTATTTGACTAAGTTCTAAACAGGCTGTCCAAATTTGGTGTAAATCCGACTACTATATCATATAGCTGCCATAGGATCGATCGGTTCAAAATCAACAAATTTTTTAAAATGTCTGACGGCTTACACAGGGCACTGCAAGGGTATCCAAACTTTGGCGCGCCAAAGTTAGCTTGCGCTATATTTTCTTTCTACTTTTATTCCAATGAAGTGTCTGATTTCACATAAATCTGTCATCTTGAATTTACTCATTAGGAATGTTTTAAGATTGTTCATTGTGTCAATGCTCTTTGTTGCAATTACAAGATGATCTACGTATAAAAGCACATAGATATTTTTTAAGATATCCCCATGGTCTAGTAAATGGAAACATCTATCCACTGCCGAATTAATAAAACCGATGCTCTTTAAAACATTTTCAAATGTCTCGAACCAACATCGTGCCGCTTGTTTTAACCCATAAATAGACTTGTTCAATTTACAGACTTTACCATCCTCATATGGCAAGCCCTCCAGAATCTTCATAAAGATTTCCTCTTTCAAAATACCATTTAGGAATGCCGTCTTAACATCCATATGGTGAACTTTTAAATTGAATTGGTTTGCCATGGATAAAATGAATCGAAAACTAGATATTCTTGCAACTGGAGCGAAAGTCTCATCATAATCTAAAAGATACTCTTGAGTGAATCCCCGAGCTACTAATATGGCCTTATATTTGATTTGCTTGCCATGCTCATTAGTTTTTATAGAAAACACCCACTTGCAATCAACAATATTTTTATCTAGAGGCTGATCAACTAAAGTCCAAGTTTTATTATAAAAATGCGAATCTTATTCTTCTTTTACGGCTTCTTCCCACTTAGTTCTGTCTGTTCTATTTTTAATATCATTGTAGTTATTTGGGATATCATCACAAAAGGCGTGAGCATTCATTAAGCAATTGTTTAAGAACCGATAAGACGTTTTTGGCCTGTCCTTTAATCTTTCACTTCTTCTGACTTCAATTTCATCTACTTTTAATTGCATACTAGGCAATTCTTCACCAATGATTACAATTGGATCGGCATTTTCGCAAGTTGTTGTCTCACTAGGCTGTTTATTTGATTCAAAATGATCAGATTTTCCATCCGTACTCTCATTCGGGATATTCGACTCCTCTGTTCCTGAATTCATTTCAGTCGACAATTGTAGATTATTCATACTATCATTCTGAATACTTTCTACCAGTTCCATACTTTCATTCTGAAACTCTGAGTCATTTGCCACAGTCCTAGTATTCTCCATATTCATTTCATCAACAACTACGTCTCTAGCTACCAAAAGCTTCTTTGAATTTATGTCCCACAACTTATAGCCATTCTGTTCATAACCAACCAGTATACATTTGAATGATTTGTCATCAAATTTTCTTTTCCGCATTTTATCATGCACATATACGGTTGAACCAAATATCTTTAAATATTTCAATTTTGGCTTTCTGTTGTGCCACATTTCAAATGGAGTTTTCTTATCCTGAAACGCTCTACTTGGAGTTCTATTAACTAAATATGTTGCCGTTAAAACAGCTTTGCTCCAAAAAATTTTATTTAATTTAGATCCACTAATCATTGCTCTAGCCTTTTCAGTTATGGATCTGATCATACGTTCAGATACTCCATTAAATTGCGGTGTATGTGGAACCGTCAAATGGTAACTTATGCCTTTTTCACTACAATAAGTCTTCATCTCATTTGACAAATATTCTCTGCCATTATCGATGTATAGATTCACAACCTTTAAATTGAAATGAGCTTCACTTTTTGCGATGAAGTCCTTGAAGAAATTAAATACCTCAGATTTATAGGTCATCAAATAAGTTACACAGTAATGTGTATACTGATCGACAAAGATTACATAATAGTTTCTTCCATCAATACTAGAAGGAGTTATCGGACCACAAACATCTGAATGAATGATAAATAAAGGCCTCTTAATATATTCTTTATTCTTAATTTTCTCAAATGGAAGTCTAGCTTGCTTACCATTTATGCAAGCTTCGCATAATTCATTATTAAATTTAATATCTTTTACAAGTTCTACATCTTCAAACATATTATTTCGCACAATTTCTAAAAACTTTCCCTTGCTAATATGTCCCAATCTTTCATGCCACAAACTATAGTTTTGATTTCTATTTGGGTAAGTTGTATAAGCTTTATGGTTTATTTTAAAATTCACGATCGATACATTGCTTTTACATGTACCTTCAAAAATACCTTGTCCATTCATGGAAATTCGTACTCCCGTTGAATTGAATTTAACTGTTAAGCCTGCAGCTTGCATCTTCGAGACGGACAGTAATTTTTGTGGAACATCTTTGCAGAACAGTACATTTTCCAGTGAAATGCTCGTATTAAGATTGCTTCGGAGTTGGACTGTTCCCTTTGCAGAAGCATATATGTATGCACCTTGCTTTGCAATTGCACTCTGAAGTGGCGTGTCCAGTGTAGAATAGGTTGAGAACAGATTTATGTTGTTTATCATGTGGTTTGAAGCTCCCGAATCCAATATGAAGGATATATCACCGTCACCTGTATAGTTCCTGCCCTGCCTTAACATAAACGCACATGATCTACCTGTTTCTACATTCGCAACTTGGGCATGTTTTTCTTTATCTTTATTTTCTAAGCCCCTTTTGAAAATAAAGCAATCTTTCTTAAAGTGACCCTTCTTTCCACAATGATGACATTTCAAATTGGATTTAAAGTTCTTAGAGGTTTTTGCCTTAAACTTGGTTTTCAGATGCAATGCTTTATGTTTGTTGTTATTTAGAGATGTAGCTTGAAGAACTTTATTAGACGTGTCCTTACTTAAATTCTTTATCTTAATTTCGTGGTCAAGTAAACGGTTTTTACGAAAGAAAGGGTAACATGTTCGGAAGATAAGGTTTCTATGGCGGTCACAACCCCATCATAAACCGAAGGTAGTGTCAGAAGAAGGTGAGCTACTTTGTCCACATCCTCAATTTTCGCTCCCGATGCCATTAATTCGCAGATTAATTCATCAAATTTATTGAAATTAATAATGAGAGGTGTGTCGCCATTTAATTTGAATGTCAATAATTGCTTACGCACAGAAAGTTGCGTTGCCAAACTTTTTCGCTCATAGATCGAATCTAATTTTTCAAAAATCTCTTTTGCAGTCGAATTATTATCGGCAAAAGAAAGAAAGGAGTCGCTTAGAAATTCTATTATAATGCTTTTTGCTGATCTCTCTGCCTTTGTCCATTTCTCATCTATTTCTTTGGGTTTTTCTTTTTCGATTACAAATAAAACATCATTTTCAGCTAAAAGAGACTTCACACGAAATTTCCACACTGAATATTTTTCACCACGAAAAGGTGAAATATTCTTGAACTTATTCTCCTTGTTCATATTTATTCTTGCTCTAATTTCAATGTAACTATCGTATATTCGAGAAGAAGGAAAGAGAGAAGAAAATATAGCGCAAGCTAACTTTGGCGTGCCAACACTGCCCTTGCAGTGTACTGTGTAAGCCGACAGATTTTTTACAAAATTTGTTAAATGTTGATTTTTAACCGATCGTTCCTATGGCAGCTAGTATATGATATAGTAGTCCGATTTAAACGAAATTTGGTCAGCCTGTTTAAAACTTGTGCAAACACACAATGTGTATATTTGGCTGAGATATTTTTAGAAACAAAAAAGGTTTTCATACTAAATGTTGTTTTCGAGCCGATCGTTCCTATGGCAGTAATATGATATAGTGGTCTGATTTTCAGCAAATTTGGTCAAAATTGGTGATTTTCGTTGAGATATCTCGAGAAACAAAAAAGATTTTCATATCAAATGTTGATTCCGAACCGATCGTTCCTATGGCAGCTATATGATATAGTAACCTGATTTGCACCAAACTTGGTAAGGATATATGAAACTGTATCAAGCACACAATCTGTGAGTTTGGTTGAGAAACATTGAGAAACAAAAAAGTTTTTCATACTAAATGTTCAAATATTGATTTCGAACCGATCGTTCCTATGGCAGCTATATTATATATTTGTCCGATTTTAACCAAATTTGGTAAGGATGTATGAAACTTTATGAAACATACAACCTGTGAGTTTGTTGCATTTTAAATGCCACGATAACTTTTTTTCGTTTTCCCCAGCATATGTTTGGTCTTGGGGGGGGGGGGGGGTCGCATCCCGATAAGCGATGTTTTCCCTGGGATATTATTTGAGGGAAATATCGGGGAAGGAATTTGGTGGGGTGACAACCCCGCAAGTTGAGGGAAATGTTGGAGTGCGACAACAATAGTCGTCAATGCCCCTTATGCCCATTGGCCCATAGGGAGAAATATTAGGGAGCAGTCTTGCACCAACAATTTTGAGGGAAAAAGAAGGCAGCGAAAAAAAGAGGAAGAGGGTCTCAAAATTTTTGGCAAATCATGATCAAAAATTTTTTCTGCAGAAGAGAGATGATTTGAGGTTCGAGGCGGACGGACGTGCCCCTATATCACGTATATTAATTATAATAATTAATATATTATATAAATATAATTAATCATGAAACGTGAAGAAGATCGGGAAGACCCAGCGCCGAATTTAGGGGAATTGAAGCTCCCTTTTTGCTTTTAAATTCTGCCGGCAACGAGCTGCAGCCGAGGCATCCCAAAAGCGGTGGAATCACCAGCCAAGTGTGGCCACGGCTTTGGAAGCGGTTATCTTTCGCGGAGAGGCAGAGTCTGGCCGTCTTGGCGGCGAACAGCACATCGGCGATTGGCTAAGGCAGATAGCAGCGCAAAGCTGTTGCTGAAATAGGCAACGGAAGCTCACCACAAGTCATAAGAACCGAGTGAGTCCGTTCTAGTAAAGCCACATACCGGCAACGGTGCAATAAGTCGCTACAGCTGTCCAGGAGCAGCAGCAGCGGCGGAGCTTCAGTGTGTCCGTATACGGCGATCTTTTCGATAGAATAAATAAGAGCTGCAAATTCGGAAAAATTTCAGTTAATAAAAAGTCCAGTCAGTTTTTTTTGTTACGTGTTAAACACCATTTATATTAAAGAAAATCATACAAAAATTCATAAACAAATTATTATTCATTAAAATTTTAAAGCTTAAAATAGCTGCCAAATAAAGAAAAGAAAAGAAATAAGAAACGTGTTAAATTAAATAAAAATATAAACCAAATTGTAAAATAAACAGAATAGGAACAAAACAGGTCACAGACAACAGTACAAAAATTAAATAAATAATGCCAGGTATGCATATATGTATATATACATATGCTTACAGGTCGTTTACATAACTCGCCCCTTTAACAACCCAGAAAGCTCTTTAGGCAGGTCAAGGTAGTATTAAGCGATTTCGATACATAAACATTATTTTTCAGCAAACCATATATATACACATACACGTACAATTTATATGCATGCATATAAACATTAATTAATCAAGACACACATCACTTTTGCTTTTGGTTAAATACATACCAACATTTCTGCCGATTCCTATTGTTGTTCCTCATCTGGTTGTTCTTTGCTTTAAACCCTTCTTGTTGTACATCATCCTTTCTGTACATGGCACACACGTCAAATAACAATTATAAAATATAGCGCAAGCTAACTTTGGCGCGCCAAGGTTTAGATACCCTTGCAGTGCCCTGTGTAAGCCGTCAGATTTTTTACCAATTTTGTTAAATGTTGATTTTGAACCGATCGATCCTATGGCAGCTATATGATATAGTTGTCCGATTTGGTCAGCCAAAATTGGTCAGCCTGTTTAAAACTTAATCAAACACATAATGTGTATATTTGGTTGAGATATCTTGAGAAACAAAAAAATTTTTCATACTAAATGTTTATTTCCAACCGATCGTTCGTATGGCAGCTATATGATATAGTTATCCGATCCGGCCGGTTCGGACATATGTACTGCGTGCAGCAAAAAGACGGACCTGTACCACGTTTCATCAAGACAGCTTCAAAACTGAGAGACTAGTTTGCATAGAAACAGACGGACAGACGGACAGACAGACGGACAGACGGACATGGCTATATCGACTCAGCTCGTCGCCCTGATCAAGAAAAAATATACTTTATGGGGTCTGTGAGGCTTCCTTCAATGCGTTACACATTTCGTAACAAAAATATATTACCCTCTGCAAGGGTATAAATATAAAATAAACCAATGTTAGAAAATAAGAAATTAATTGAAATTATACACACATGAAACAAAAAGACATGTCCGGCTTATTTAATCATCCTCAGGGGGAGAGGAATCATGTGAACCACCACCAGGGGAACTTCCTCATTGGCGATGGCCAACATCAGGGAGATGACGTCAATGTGGTCATCTCAGGTTGGGTGGGTACACCAGGGTCCCAGAAGTGGCCCTGTTTGGAGAAAATGGATCCGTAATTAGTGTTGCCATATTTTGTTATTGTTTATTACTCACCATGTCAATTAGGTTCCGTTTGTCCAGTTTTGTTGTGAAATGTTTACCTTTGTTTACATTTCACCATCTGTTTCCTTAGTGTTGTGTAGTTCCCGATAGTATCGATTAGACGTATCGATTGTGCGGATTGCGGGCCTAGGTCGATACTCGCCCTGAGTACCGATGAGCCAGCCGGTGTGGCCCTACTAAAAAAGCAGTCCGTAACAAGTTTAATTGAGATATCTTGAGAAACAAAAAAGTTTTTCATACTAAATATTGATTTCGAACCGATCGTTCCTATGGCAGCTATATGATATAGTTATCCGATCCGGCCGGTTCCGACATATGTACTGCGTGCAGCAAAAGGACGGACCTGTACCAAGTTTCATCAAGATAGCTTCAAAACTAAGAGACTATAATACCCTCTGCAAGGGTATAAAAAGAATCAATGTTAACCAAATACTGTACCAAGTGCCTACATGTACACACACACATATAAGTAAACGTGAGATCCACTAGCCAATATGGTGAAATAGGGAAAAACCACGCGGCCTCACATACACATACATAAGTACATGCATTCACTCACACTTGCAACTGCAACATGTATGCACTTGGTTGAATGAAAAAAATTTTTCGCAAAAAAAAAACAAAATATATTATACAAACTTTTATTTTATTACAATACTTTTTACCGTTTGTGTTTTTAAAACTTTGTTACCGTTCTGGATGTTTCGTTTGTTGAAACGTGCTTCCTCCAGAAATTCAGAAATTCAGAAATTCTCAGAAATTTGCAATTTATTTTATTGGTATTTTAATTTGAGTTTAGCGAAACACTGGGCCCATAACCTGTTGGAAATAAAGGAAATAAAAATAAAATTCCTTAATTGATTTAGTACATGATTTTAGTTTATAGTTCAAAGTTTTTCTGTTTAATTTACGCTTTTTTTATAACACAACTTGTCCGTTCTAAATCCAAAGTCAAAAAAAAGAGAGAGATCAAGCCACTTTTAGTGTGACCAGCTTTTCGTTGTTGAACAATCTTTTGCGTATAGAAAAATACGAAGATGGTATTTTTTTTTCACAGTACATTACAAGCATAACAATCTAATGGAGCGATCTATAAGATTTTACGAACAGGAACTTGTTTGTACATGTTGACGCTAGAATAGAAGGACAAAAAAAGCAAAGTAGGTATACAATACATTAGAATACTTTTATTGTTAATTTATACATTGATTTAATTTTGATTTTTTATAGCTAAAATTATGCTTAGAAAGAACATGTTTTTTCAGTCCAGATTTAGAAGCATACAACTTAGTATACGCACATATTTCACAACCAAACTTATATTTTCTCTTTTTATACCCTTGCAGAGGGTATTATAATAATAATTTTAAGTATATATATTCTTGATCAGGGCGATGAGCTGAGCCGATATAGCCATGTCCGTCTGTCTGTCCGTCTGTCTGTATGTTTCTATGCAAACTAGTCTCTCCGTTTTGAAGCTATCGTGATGAAACTTGGTACAAGTCCGTCTTTTTACTGCACGCATTACATATGTCGGAAACGGCCGGATCGGATCACTATATCATATAGCTGCCATAGAACGATCGGTTTGGAATCAACATTTAGTATGAAAAACTTTTGTTTCTCAATATATCTCAACCAAACTCACAGATTGTGTGTTTAATACAGTGTTATACATCCTTACCAAATCGGATAACTATATCATGTAGCTGTCATAGCAACGATTGGTTCAAAATCAACATTTAGTATGAAAAACTTTTTTGTTTCTCAATATATCTCAACCAAATATACACATTATGTGTTTGATTAAGTTTTAAACAGGCTGACCAATTTTGGCTGACCAAATCGGACAACTATATCATATAGCTGCCATAGGAACGATCGGTTCAAAATCAACCTTTAACAAAATTTGTAAAAAATCTGACGGCTTACGCAGGGCAAGGGTATCCAAACTATGGCGCGCCAAAGTTAGCTTGCGCTATATTTTCTATTTTCTTTACTAAAGTTATGCTTTGAAAGTATATGTTTCTTAAATCCACATTTACTGTGAAATACTTTTTTATATTCACACAGCTCACAGTAGTACTCAACCATCTTGTTTCTAGATTACAAATGAAAATAAATATATAGCATACATATGACATAAAAGGATGGTAACGATTCTCTATTTAAACCAGTTTAGATATGCTTCTATGAAAGACAAGCTAGTTATACCCTTGCAGAGGGTATTATAATTTTGTCACGAAATGTGTAACGCATTGAAGGAAGCCTCACAGACCCCATAAAGTATATATATTCTTGATCAGGGCGACGAGCTGAGTCGATATAGCTATGTCCGTCTGTCTGTCCGTCTGTCCGTCGGTCCGTCTGTCCGTCTGTCCGTCTGTTTCTATGCAAACTAGTCTCTCAGTTTTGAAGCTATCTTGATGAAACTTGGTACAGGTCCGTCTTTTTGCTGCACGCAGCACATATGTCGGAGCCGGCCGGATCGGATAACTATATCATATAGCTGCCATAGGAACGATCGGTTGGAAATAAACATTTAGTATGCAAAACTTTTTTGTTTCTCAAGATATCTCAACCAAATGTGCACATTGTGTGTTTGATAAAGTTTTAAACAGGCTGACCAAATTTGGTGTAAATCGGACTACTATATCATATAGCTGCCATAGGAACGATCGGTTCGAAAACAACATTTAGTATGAACAACTTTTTGTTTCTCAAAATATCTCAACCAAATATACACATTGTGTGTTTGATTAAGTTTTAAACATGCTGACCAAATTTGGTGTAAATCGGATTACTATATCATATAGCTGCCATAGGAACGATCGGATCGAAAACAACATTTAGTATGAAAAACTTTTTTGTTTCTCAAGATATCTCAACCAAATATACACATTGTGTGTTTGATTAAGTTTTAAACATGCTGACCAAATTTGGTGTAAATCCGACTACTATTTCATATAGCTGCCATAGGATCGATCTGTTCAAAATCAACAAATTTTTGTAAAAAATCTGACGGCTTACACAGGGCACTGCAAGGGTATCCAAACTTTGGCGCGCCAAAGTTAGCTTGCGCTATATTTTTTTCTAAGCTATGATTGGCTGCTTTCTTCAAACACATTATCCATTTCACTCTAACAAGACATCCTAATGTGGGCCCGAATCACATAAAAGGCGACTGCAATCTTATAGGCTATTTCCACGACGAGCGTTTGCTGTCATTCGCCGCCATTTTGAGCGTTCGGGGTGGATGACGACGTTTTTCCCATACAAATTGTGAACGTGTCATCCAAGTCAAACGGTAGCGTTCGCTTCAAACTTTTGCCATTCGCCCGGTGTAATTTTAGTATTTTTTTACGAAATACCAATATTTTATCGATTAATACCGCCCAACCAAAACAATCATCCCTACAAACAGCTGTTTTGTGTCATTTTGCGGGAAAAATTAATTTCAAACAAATAATAATATAAATTGAAAAATTTGAAAATGAGCAAAGAAAGCAAACCAAGAAAGACAGCAATAACGTGGCATCCTCTGCACGAAGCCATGCTCATCGACTTATGGGAGGAGAATTTCAGTGCGCTGAGGTCTGCCCAAAAAAACTCGCACATATATGAGCGTATGTGTGCTAAGCTTTTGGAAGCAGACTTCAGCGTCACTTGGAAGGAGCTGCGGAACAAGATGGACAACCTTACCAAAAAATATAAGTGGTATTTTATTCATTAAATATTTTATAAATGTTATTGTTGCCGATTTTCACAGAGAAGAGGTGAGAAGAGGAGTGTCGGAGGGCACCATCAAGTGGGACAAGTTTGAAGGTGCACCGCATACTAGAGCAGTAAAGAGTGTCCACTTTAAACCTTGTGCCGTGGATTCCTTACGTAAGTTGACAGGCATATGTATATCTTATTAGCTGATTGATATTTGTCTTGCAGTTGATGAAGAACAGGCCACAAACGTGCGCTGAAATTTTTTTAAAACGAACCCTACGAGCCATGCGTCAAGTGGGGGGCCAGGGCCATCAGAAATTCTGTTGAACGCCTCGTCCACTGAGGATCTGACGCTGCTGGCTGATCCAAACAATACCTTGTCATCAATCAGCAAGGACGACGTGAACGACAGTATTTCGGAGTCAATTGGATGCGATGGTCCCTCGGTTGATGGGCCACCTGCCAAGAGGCAGAGAACAAAGTTCAACCCAAAGGTTGATATGACAGCCTACGAGAAGGCCATGCTCGCTGCGACCATCGAGGCGAATGAAAAGCGAACACGGGAGATGGTTCGTGTTGCCACCGAGGCAAACGAGATGCGAACTCGGGAGCTAGTGCGCCTCGGTGCAGCCACGATTAGTTTTCAGGAGAGGAGTTTGGAGATGATGCAAAAGTTTTTAGAAAATAAGAAATAGTATTAATTAGTTGAATTTTTGGTTAAGTTAGTTTAAATAGATAATAAAAGAAAATATATGAATTGATATAAATTTTGTTTATTAATTTCTAACTAGATATGTTGCTATAGCTTTTCGTATAGCTTCAGCAGATCGGTCAAAGTCATGACCTACATTGGTATGCGTTGGTTGAGGATTAGATGTGGTTTCTGCCCAATCCTCTGAAATGTCACTATTGTAACAATTAAGAAAATTGTGAAGGATACAGCATGCATATATAATAAACGGCGCCTTTTCGACATGATTGTCGATTCCTTTGCCAATCCTTCTAAACCGCGCCTTTAGTTGTCCAAACGCATTCTCGACAACTCTCCTGGACTTCGATAAAGCATAATTAAACGCCTTCTTGTCCTCGTCGATGGTTGTGCTGAAGGGATATGGCTTCATCAGATTCGTCGTAAATTTAAAGGCCGAGTCACCGAGAATCACAACAGGAACCTCCACTCCACTAATTATTTTGGCGTTGTCTTTAAAGAGCGTACTGCTCTCAAGGGCGGCTTTTAAGGAGGTACCATCGTACACCTGCGCATCATGGCAGCGACCTGGGGCGCCTACATGCACGTAGAGAAATCTGTAGCTACAAAAAAGTACACTATTACTATATTATTTTAACATTATTATTATTGTATTTTACCGATAGTCCACTAAAGCAAAAAGAATGGTTGAGTACCAACCCTTATAATTGTAATAATCGACAGCTTCAGCTGCACGCGGATGAACTTCCATATGGCTTCCATCTTAAGAAAAGTATTTTTCATTAAATGCTTGAAACGAAAAGAAAAATCTTACCAATTGCACCAAAGCATTGTGGAAATCCAAGGGCTTCAAAGCCTCGCACACACTCCTCCACTTTCTCTGCGTCAAAAATTGTTGGCAGATATTCGGGCCCCAGAACTCGGCGTACTTCAAAACAAAATTCATGCAGAATTTTGCATACCATCGAATCGGACACACCGAACAGCCTGCCTACAACACGGTACTCAGCCGAGGACCCCAGAGAATACAATGCAATCGCAATGCGCTTATCCAATGGGATCGCTTTTCTCATGACAGTATCCACTTTCTCCAATCCTTTCAGGCGCTCGATTAATATGCCGAATGTACTTCTATCTACTCGAAAGTTATCCCTAAAAATTCATCAGAGTTGTTGGGCACGTCGCGCTCCCAAAACACTCCATAACGTTCCTATATAAATTCATATAAAGTTATATTTGGAATCCGAATAGTGATTTCAATACACTATACTTACAAATGCCCAGACAGATGGACACTTGGGAATTGTTTGACCTATTGCGGGAGGTAAAACAGTTTCATTAAATAAATCTGCCACCTCGCATCCCAATCATTGATGAAACTTTCCATCTCCTCCGATTGCTCATACTGGCCAAATTTGTGTCAACCATTTGCGAATTGAAAATCCACTTCATAATGTATAATTCTTTGTTAAAACCCGCCATATTATTAGTAAAAGATCAAATTAAATATCAAAACAAACAGAGTAAAGAAGAGAACAGCTGATTTATTTCGGGCGAATGGCAAATTTACAATATGTCATTGACGAACGCCCGTTTGGTCGTGGAAAGGCCAAATTCAGTGTCATCCAAATGACAGTGAACGCTCTGTCATCCAGTGGTCGTGGAAAGAGCCTATTATTTATATTTAGTCACTATACATTTCAAACCTTGGTAGCATTAAAGGCTAAACTCCAATAGTATACAATGGTATGTAATATTAAATGTATTTATAACTTGAGAATATATATATAAATATCATTTGGTCACAGTCTTTCTTGGATGCAATAAATGACGTTAAAGGGTTTGCTGGTCTGGCCTACACCAAAACTTCAAACCTTTTCAAACCTATGAGTATAAGATCACAAACTGTCTCCTTAAGAAAACCTCTTATGAAGAGAAAATTGCTTTGTACCTTCTGACCTCGGATGGTTCGGATTTGTGGATATTTAAGGCATTTGTCAAAATTTTTCCTCCTAAGACACCATACAAGAAATTGAAAGAGCAAAGTATAACCCATGTTATATACAATGGAACAAACAAGGACGGATATAAAACACCTATATTTCAGTTCATATGTAAAAGAATATAAGGAAATTTAATACAAATAGCGGCAGCGCTCCACAATAAATATCAGTCGAACTATTCAAGCAAGTGAAAATGTTGTCTAAGCAAATAACCGTCTTTTTAAAACAGATTAACAGTATTGTTGCTGACGAACACCTTGAACGGTTAATACAAATAAAACGCATTCTATGTGAACTTGAACAACAGAATCTCAACATATCACGATTTGGAAAGCACTATGACTCGTGTCCATGGTCAAAGGACAACGCAAAATGTGGCCCTGAGAGCTGCCGTTGTTTGTTCGTTTCAGACTATAAAATCGAAGCTCTAAAACTTATGGCTAGCTACTGCTACTTAGCAGGGGATATGAAGTTGAAGATGGACTACGCGAGTAATATAGACGCCTTTACTCTCTCTGTCAAAACGCTGGCTAGACAAATTTAATTCTTTTTATGTGATTTTAAAGATATTCTCTTCATCAAGAACCTATACAATATTTCATGACAGCTTTAATGGAAATGGAACCACAGGAGCTGATTAGTTCAAAGCATGGCAATCACTTTAGCTCATGTGTCTGGGCAAAAGATAACTCTACAGAGGGACCCGACAGCTGCAGTTGTTGCTTTATACCCCATTATAAAGCTGAAGCCTTAAAAATTATGACTCGATATTATTATTTAAAAGATCGAATTAACAATAATAAAAACACCAATGAAGTATTTTACTTTTTGAGTTTTCTTTTCTAGTTTTGATAATTTTTATAATTTTGTCACGAAATGTGTAACGCATTGAAGGAAGCCTCACAGACCCCATAAAGTATATATATTCTTGATCAGGGCGACGAGCTGAGTCGATATAGCCATGTCCGACTGTCTGTCCGTCTGACCGTCTGTCCGTCTGTTTCTATGCAAACTAGTCTCTCAGTTTTGAAGCTATCTTGATGAAACTTGGTACAGGTCCGTCTTTTGCTGCACGCAGTACATATGTCGGTACCGGCCGGATCGGATAACTATATTATATTGCTGCCATAGGAACGATCGGTTGGAAATAAACATCTAACAAATTTTGTATAGTAAAACTCTTTGTCCTGATTTACTGATTCACTGACTGACTGAGTCATCACGCTGTAGGCCAAACGGTTCAAGATATTGAGATGAAATTTTTACACAACATAGCTGAGACATAATTATCGTGCAATAAGACGGGATTTTCTTGATATCTCCACTGGAAGGCGCTAAAATGGGGGTCAAACGTCAAAATTGCTTAGTATGAAATTTTTTTTGTTTTTTGAGCTATCTTAACCAAACTTAACCTTACTCACTGCTACTCACTGTTGGCTCAGAACGCTAACACCAACACCGGCAACATCATTTTAATCAATCAGTGCTGACCAGCTTCAAGCGTTATGCTATGCTTGACATTGAGAAGACCAGAAGAACGGCAGTAACAACAACAAACAGCAGCAACAACATTTGCAGAAACAACACAGTATAAACGCAGTGAGTAAAGTGTGATGTGCGCCTAGCGAAGTGGTTTGGTAAAGAGACTGAGAGCCAGAAAGACTGAACTCCTGAAACTGTTAAACAGCAAAAATGTTATAAGTTAGGACAACTTGGTCAAATTATATGCCGAAGTTGAACATATAAAAACATTATTTTCAGTTCGAAAAAGTCAAATACCAGCCGTGCACACATCCACCAACCCTGTAATCCCAAACATTTCGAAGAAAATACTAACACAATCTCCACCCAAAACAAAGGAGATTCCGAAGCTAAAGAAGACCTGCCCCGATGACTATGAGGGACCATTAAGCTCACCTCACTGTGAGTTCACCTCTTCAGCGAACACTGGCGCCCCATCATAAAAATATCTTAACATAGAAGAAGAAGATTGTGTGTTTATTACAGCTTCATACATTCTTACAAAATGTGGTTAATATCGAACAGCTATATGACATAGCTGTCATAGGAACGATCGGTTCGAAATCAACATTTAGTATGAAAAACTATTTTGTTTCTCAAGATATCTCAACAAAATTCACAGATTGCGTAATCGACACAGTTTCGCACATCCTTACCATGCAGCTGCTTTGAAAGTCAACAACGGACTAAAACTGCCGAACACAAAAATGCATAGCGGAAGCTTCGCTCGCGATGCTTCTGCTTGGACGAAATAGTGGATGGCAAACGACGAAAGAACCGTTGATTATTCTCGACGCTTGCTCTCACATAGCGATGAGCACCTCAAACAGTGTTGTCAGAAAAGCTTTTTCTTTCCAGAAAATCTAGCTTTTTCGCTAACGAAAGTAGGCTTTTCATTAGAAATTCTTACATTTTGTATCAGGATATCGGGTAGACAGATCAGCCGTCGCTTTTCACATTTTTTAAGCTTAGAAAATATATGTTTGATTAACGAACGTGACCTTGACTAGAATTTTCCCATTTAGTCTTTAAGACATTTTAAGACCCTGCACTTTGAAAGTACAAAGAGTCTATTAAGTTTGTAAAATGTGTGTAACAAGCAGAAAGTATATAAATTCTTGATCAGCATCAACAGCAGAGTCGATATAGCCATGTCCGTCTGTCAATCTGTCTCATTTTGTGTCACCTAGATCTCAAAGAGTATAAGAGCTAGAGACATCAAACTTGGTATGTACGTTCATCTATATCTTTCATTGATTAAATTTGTTTTTTAATTTTGTCGAATTACAAAAGAACCTTTAGGCGCCTTGATTTTTGCTACATGTATTTTCTCTTTTTATACCCTTGCAGAGGGTATTATAATTTTGTCACGAAGTTTGTAACGCATTGAAGGAGGCATGTCAGACCCCATAAAGTACATATATTCTTGATCAGGGCGATGAGCTGAGTCGATATAGCCATGTCCGTCTGTCTGTCCGTCTGTCTGTCTGTTTCTATGCAAACTAGTCTCTCTGTTTTGAAGCTATCGTGATGAAACTTTGAGTACAAGTCCGTCTTTTTACTGCACGCATTACATATGTCGGAAACGGCCGGATCGGATCACTATATCATATAGCTGCCATAGGAACGATCGGTATGGAATCAACATTTAGTATGAAAAACTTTTTGTTTCTCAATATATCGCAACCCAACTCACAGATTGTGTGTTTAATACAGTGTTATACATCCTTACCAAATCTGGCTCAAATCGGACACCTATATCATGTAGCTGTCATAGGAACGATTGGCTCAAAATCAAACATTTAGTATGAAAAACTTTTGTTCTCAAGATATCTCAACCAAATATACACATTATGTGTTTGATTAAGTTTTAAACACGGCTGACCAATTTTGGCTGACCAAATCGGACAACTACATCATATAGCTGCCATAGGAACGATCGGTTCAAAATCAACCTTTAACGAATTTTGCAAAAAATCTGACGCGCGTACGCAGGGCAGGGGGGTATCCAAACTATGGCGCGCACAAAGTTAGCACCGCGCTATATTTTCTATTTTCTTTACTAAAGTTATGCTTTGAAAGTATGTGTTTCTAGAAATCCACATTTTACTGTGAAATACTTTTTTATATTCACACAGCTCACAGTAGTACTCAACCATCTTGTTTCTGAGATTACAAATGAAAATAAATATATAGCATACATATGACATAGAAGGATGGTAACGATTCTCTATTTAAACCAGTTTTAGATATGCTTCTATAGCAAGACAAGCTAGTTTTTTTCTAAGCTATGATTGGCTGCTATCTTCGAACACATTATCCATTTTCACTCTAACAAGGCATCCTAATGTGGGCCCGAATCACAT
>JAWNND010000819.1:0-100054 GCA_035043265.1 Drosophila testacea | reverse complement strand
GAAACAGCAGAGCACTACAAGTGCGGCTGGGCCCTCGTCTGGTGCAGAAGCTGAGGGGAAGAAACCTACAGCCAGCGTCACGCGCAAGTTCTCATATGCCGAGAGGAGGAGTGCCGGCCATATTCTGGAGCGACAGAACGCGCTCTCAAACACGAAGCCATCGGAGGACTGGCTGAAGAAGGTAGAGTGGGCGAGAGGCGTGCTCCCCTCCTACCAAAGCAGGCCACCAAGAGCTCAGGCTCAGCCGAAGAGGCAACGGTCGCAGGAAACTCCTGGTCCGTCTGCCAAGAAGATAAGGTTTCAAGCGGGGAGATCCTTCGCTCAAATTGCCAAGGAGAGGATCCTAATAGGGGTCTTCGACAGAAGCAGTGAGAGCGGAAGAATCCCCCGAAACCAATGGAAGTGGGTGGAGGCAGCGTTAGCCATACGCTGTTTTGAGTTGCTGGAAGACGAGCCCGGTCCACCCCCTTCCTGCAAAGATGTTGGTTGGTACCAGGGCAACATCAAGGTTGTAGCCTGCGACGACGAAAAGTCGGCAGAGCTGTATAAGATGGCAGTATCCAAAGCCGGGGAGGTTTATCCGGGAGCTGACCTGGTGGCAGTCGACTGGTGCGACGTGCCAGTGAGGCCAAGGGCACGGATCTGGATACCGGCCTCAATAAAGGAACCGGAGCGTATCCTGAAAATGCTCCAAAGGTGCAACCCCAGCCTTCCGACACAAGACTGGAAGGTGGTCAAGGTGGAGGAGATGCAAGGGGCCGTAAACCAGGCAGTGATCATCCTCAATAAGGAATCACTCGCCCCAATCGAGGCAGCCGGAGGAGAGCTGAATTTTGGTTTCAGCTCCGTATACATCAAGGTGTATAAATCGGATGCAGCCACGGAGGAATGTCTCGACAGCAAGCCAGCTGTTGAAGACATCTCCTCTGAGATGGAAGCTCCTGAACACCCGGAGCTAGAAGGGTACGCCTCAGACGCGTCCACGATTACGCGCGACCTTAAGGCGCTCTGCAGGCTTGCAGATATGGAAGCAGCTACTTCGTCCGACGATGAGGACGCAAATAGGACAGTGGTGGAGGCCAATTCTTCAGATGTCGATAAGACTTCTGCAGATCAACCTCCACCACTGTAAGGTAGCATCTGCTGCCCTTTTGCTCCGCCTGGCTGGAGGCGGAGTAGACATCGTCCTGATACAGGAACCTTGGCTGGTGAGTGGCAAGGTTTCTGGACTTGGGACCCCAGACTTCAAGCTAATAGTGCCTGAATCACAAGGTAAAATTAGAACCTGCATTCTAGCAAGAAAGCACCTTTGTATTTTCTTGCTCCATAATTTCAGTAATGAAGATAACACCGCGGCAAGCCTGGAGCTCCAGCAAACTCCGGTAAGGCTGCTATCAAGCTACATGGCCTACGAACATGCAGACCCACCAGATGAAAAGGTGAGAAGCCTCATAAAGGACTGTGAGATCAAGCAAATCGGCCTCATTGTCGGGTGCGACGCCAACGCCCACCACACCCAGTGGGGTAGTACCAACACGAATGGAAGGGGTGAGTTACTTCTAGATTACATTCTCAGCACGAATCAGCTGATCTGCAATAAAGGTAATGACCCCACTTTCATAATTAAGAATAGGAAGGAAGTCATAGACCTGACCCTTGCCTCCCACAATATCTTCGACTCTATTCAGGAGTGGAAGGTATCTACGGAACATTCATTCTCTGACCATAGGTATATTGAATTCGTTTTAAATATGCTGCGCCCCGAACCAAAAATATTTACTAACGCCAGAAAAACAAACTGGCCGAAATATCATAGGTTACTTTCGACAGCCATCCCTGAATACCCTCCAGAAGGCCCTCACACAATAAAAAATCTTATGTCCCTGGTCAATACCTTCACTGAGGCATGTAACTCTGCAAGCAAAGCGGCATGTCCAGTAAGTAGACCAAAACTAAAGAAAAAACCACCTTGGTGGTCATCCGACCTAAACGCTCTTCGCACAAATAGCAGAGCCCTATTCAATAAAGCTAAGTTTCTTGACTCTGAGCAATCTTGGTCTGACTATAAAATTAGCCTCGCAAACTATAAAAAGGCCACAAGGAGAGCCAAAAGAGTATCATGGCACACTTTTTGCTCGGATATCGAATCATCATCCGAAGCGGCCAGGTTGAGAAAAATTCTCTCGAAAACTAACCCTACCCTAGGGTACATTAAAAGGGCAGATCAGTCTTGGACTACGTCGAGCGAGGAGTCGCTTGACGCCCTTCTCTCCATGCACTTTCCAGGATGCCGTAAGCAGGAAAAGCTACCAAATCCACCTATAGGTGAGATACCCATAAACCATTCCCTTCTCAGCAGGAGTAATATCAACTGGGCGATAAATAGCTTTCAGCCGTACAAATGCGGTCCAGATGATATCACTCCCACTAAACTAATACACGCTTGACCAATAGCCATAAACTGGCTTCAAAGAATCTTCACTGAAGTTTTTAAAATAGGTTATATCCCTGATACATGGAATGCCTCAAAGGTGGTCTTCATTCCAAAAGCCGGTAAGGCATCCCACACTGCTCCGAAGAACTTTAGACCAATAAGTCTATCCTCTTTCATGTTAAAAACCTTTGAACGGCTCCTGGCCCTGCACTTAAGGACCAGCATCCCGTCAACACCCTCTCCAACAGTCAGCACGCTTACAGAAAGGGCAGATCCACGGAGACAGCCCTGCATTCTGTTATTTCTGCCGTAGAAAAATCACTGTGGCTTAAAGAATACACTCTCATAGCCTTTTTAGATATAGAGGGGGCTTTTAATAATGTTACTCCGGAGGCCATCACCGGCGGGCTGATAGGTCTGGGGGTCGATAACCGTCTAGTGGGATTGATAAATCAGTTGCTCACAAGCAGGGTTATATCATCCTCACTTGGTTCATCCACTCTCACCAGACACATCAGCAGAGGAACTCCCCAAGGGGGGGTTCTGTCTCCTCTCCTATGGAACATAGTAGTAAATGAGCTACTCTGTGACATAGAGGGGGGAGGATGCCAGGTGGTTGCCTACGCAGATGATGTCGCCATAATATTTGCGGGTAAATACTCCCAAACGCTTTGCGACCTGATGACGACCAAACTTAAAAAGTTGGTCACCTGGGCTGAAAAAAGTGGCTTGGGGGTCAACCCCGATCAAACTGAATTGGTTCTCTTCTCCAGGAAATACAAAATCCCACAACTAATACCCCCAAAACTAAAGGAGACTAACCTCTCCTTCAGCGAAAGCGCGAGATACTTAGGTCTAGTCTTGGACAAAAAACTGGACTGGAACCTAAATATCCAAGAGCGAAGCAAGAAAGCAATAGTAGCTCTCTACACTTGTAGGAAAGCTATAGGGCTCAAGTGGGGAATGTCCCCTCACATCGTACACTGGCTATACACAGCGGTAGTTAGACCGATCCTTCTATATGGGGTCCTAGTTTGGTGGCCAGCCCTATCGAGAAAAACAACAAACAATAAAATAAATAAAATTCAGAGGATGGCAGAGCTTTGCATTACAGGCCATGCATTATGCCATCCTCAACATTAGGACACTAAAAACGATACTCCAGGCCACGCCGGAGCCTTAAATTTCTACACGGACGGATCCAAGCTGGACAGCAGAGTAGGTGGGGGAGTATTCTCCCACGAACTGCAACTAAATTTATCGTTCAGGCTTCCTGATCACTGCAGTGTCTTCCAGGCGGAAGTACTAGCTATCAATGAAGCAATAAACAAACTGCGAGACTATCATCACTGAGGCAACAGCCATAAATATATACAGTGATAGTCAAGCAGCCCTCAAATCCCTACTAGCCCTGACTACTAAGTCTAGTTCAGTCACAAATTGTCGCAGATCTCTAAACGAGATCGCGGAACAATTCGACGTAAACCTTATATGGGTACCGGGCCACCGAGATATCCAAGGTAATTGTATAGCGGATGAACTCGCTAGGCGAGGCACGACTGATACCCTCCTTCCAGACAAGGAGGGAATCTGTATGCCCCTAGCTATCTGCAAGCTCATCCTCCAAACCCACTCAATCCACGTTGCCAGCAGGCTCTGGGATAATTCTATGACCAGTAGAATAGCAAAGCAGACCTGGCCTAGTATAAGCAAGTCCCGCTCTACCAAACTACCTTAAATTTCTGGGAAAGTATTTCCTAAACAACTTAGGGGAACTAGCACTGCTTAGCCCCCGAAAAATAAGCAAATTTATCTAGTCGACGAACTGGACCCCTTATTAGATTTGAAATGTCTCAACGTGTTGGCAATCCTTCTAGGGAGTGATCCATGGTATCACAACGGGCCCAAATGTGGCCTATGTGTGTCGAACACATCGACAGCCATTACAACCTAACCTAACCTAACCTTGTATGTTTTAAATTATATAATTAGGGTGTTCGACTCTCGCAGCGTCGCAGGTAGCAGATTTGAAACTTGTCACAACAACAATTTGTACTGAACAATTTCATGCGAGAGTGCTAGATCCCTGCCTATCTATACGAAAAGTGTTTCCCATCTGCGCGAACTAAAAATGTGGGACAGCACGAGGAATGCAATATACTCGATAGATGTTTAGTATATTTTAGTATGTTCGGTATATTTTAGTGATAAATATATGTCATCGGTTATTAATTGAGTCCGAAATAAAATAATTTCAATACTGCTCTGATTGTGCAAACATAAATTTAAAATACGACATGATTGGAAAAAAGTCTCCGAAACAGAAAACGGAGCCAAAAAAGGGGATGGATGGGGAAGTGAACGAGATTTTAAACTATATGCAAGTGCATAGAAATATAGAGGTAAAAACTTCCATAGATTTTCAGTTTTTTTAAATAAGTATGGTGGTACTCTTACAGAAACCTACGGCCCAGTTTTACTATAGACAGATGTTGGAAGAAACTAAATTAGATGCAACGTTTGTGACCGATGGTTATAATTAGATTTGTACTTTATTGTTTTGTTCACGTCTTCTTTATTCTGTTCTCAGATTAAGACTAACTCGCAGGCTGTGCGAGTCGCGGCTTCAAGCCACTATATACATACGTTCCCGCCAGAGCGAGATAAAGCTATTGTACATGTTTATTCTTCTATATATATAAAATTTGTTCAAGATCGGACCACTATATCATATAGCTGCCATAGGAACAACCAGATGCAAATTAAAACTTTGTATGAAGATCTTCGTTATTTTTTGAGATATCTCAACCAAACTCACAGATTATGGATTTCGTACTCAATGTAACATTCTGTAAAAATTTGGTCAAGATCGGATCACTATATCGTATAGCTTCCATAGGAACAGTGGCTTTTAATGCTATTAATAAACAATCAAAAGAAGATGGACAAGGGGATGGCGAGGGGGGATGTGTTACGATTAATTAGTGTTGTGACTTTCAAAATCAATTTTCAGTATATGGAACTGTTACTCGCTCTTGCTGCTATAATCCAATTGCAGCGAAAACTTTAAAACAGCGAGCAGCGAAAATGTAAATTCTCTATATTATATAAAGTACTACTTATTACTATTATTTTAAGTCCAATTACAGGGAAAAATTGAATTGACATTTCCCGCTTTTTTATTAAAAATGACATAAGGTCCGGCTATAGCTGTGAGAAATGTTCTCCTATTTTCACTCCACAGTTCTCCTCGAGATTTCCAGCTGATCAGTAGCGAGCCGGGGGATTTCGAGCTGAAGCGAGTATTAGAGGGCTTGCCCCCTTATCGAGTATAGCAATACTAGCATACTTGGAATTTTGGGGACACCCCCAAAATCTGCATTTACCGCTAAAAAACCGAGTTTTGCTATGTATGGGTACTTAACAGCTTGTAACTTAGTGAATTTTATATCAATGAGAAACTACTTAGCCGATTTAGAAAGAAGAAGAATGGACCTTTCGATTAGTGTATATATTGTTTGACCAAACTTGAGACATCTATGCATAATTGCTCCCAAACCCATTTGCTTTTCACTTTATTCAACATTTTTCAACTTTGACAATGGTTTTATGCACTATTTTCTATAAACACCATACTACTTATGGAATGTTTTAAAAAGACTGTTTAATTCTAAGTATAACTAAGGTTTAATTTTAAAAATCGGATGGTAATTAACCAACGAAAGGAAAGCTTTCAACAACAAATGGCTGAAATTAGAAAATTTTTCTAAAAAAAAACCGACTAAAAATGAAGGGTTTTTTTTTTGCTGTAACACTGTGTTATAGCTGTGAGAAGTGTTCCCTATTTTCGCTCCACATTTCTCCACGAGATTTCAGCGAGCGTAGCGAGCCGGGAGTTGGCGAGCGAAGCGAGCAGGGGGCAAACCCCCTAGTTAATATATACTTTATGGGGTCTGCCACGCCTCCTTCTGCCTGTTACGCACATTTGAACAAACGTAATAGACCTATTTGTACTTTTTCAAAGTACTGCGTCTAAAAATCGAAAAAAAAAACCTTAAGAAAATAAAAAAAACAAGGACAAAAATAAAATAAAAAACTACGCCGGGCACCCTTTATAGGCAGCCGACAAAGATTTTATTTTCAAGAACGGTTTATTATACCATTTATTCACCTAAACCATTTGGGAACTCTTATTACAAAATGTATAAAATTGCTCTTATAAGTAGGCAACATTATTATTGCTGCTGTCTCAGATATCTCAGTGCTGCCAAACCAGCTTTTTTACCGTCAAAACTGATTTAATTTAATTTAAATTAAAATAAATAATTTAACAAATAAATATTTTTGGAATTAAAAAATTATGCTTTTCTTTTGTGTTTTTTTGCTTCAAAGTTCGAGTAAAATTAGAAAAATCTTAGCTTTTAAGTTTCAATTATTGAGGTCTAAGGGCTTGAGTTAGGCGTCATTTAGGGTATTACCCATTGAAATCGATGCACAGTGGTCGAAAATGCTCATCTAGCGGCGTTTAATTGATACCTCTTAGGGTAAAACCTTTTTCTTTTTTTAATATTTTTCCTTAGTTGTAAATAGACTTACAATGTAAAACAAAACAAAATATTTTTTTTAATATATGTACATTTTTTATTGTGTCAAAGTTGCAACTTTTTATTTTAATTTGGACATTGTTTTTTCAGTGACCAAATTATGTAAAAATTTAAAAATTTTGTGTTTAATTTTTTTTTTGAAAAAATATATTTAAATTTAATATAAAAAATAATATTTTTAATAATTTTTTTATTTTTATAAATTTTTTTGTATTTTATAAGCTAGGTGTTTTTGGCCTTTTCAGTCCTCTCTTATTTCAAGTCTTTATTTATATTCCAATAATAACAAAAATAAATTTAATTCAGTATTTAATCACAAACTTTTTGCTTTTTTTTAAACAGAAAGAAATGTAGTTTCTTCCGAAAGAGACTGGTTTAATTGGGTCATGTGATTAGTGGGGAAGGAATTTGCACAGATCCCGCAAAAGTCGAGGCAATCCTGAGCATTAGGGCTCCCTCGAACTGCAAAGAGTTACGCCAGTGCTTAGGGATGGCGTCCTGGTACAGACGCTTCGTTTCGAATTTCGCGGCACTAGTACAGCCCATGACCGCCCTCCTTAAGAAAGGCCGTAAGTGGATTTGGGGAGAGGAACCGGAGGAGTCACTGCGGCAACTGAAAGAAAAGCTGACGACCGCCCCTGTTCTTGCATGTCCAGACTTTTCGGTACTACAGACAGACGCTAGTGACTACGGATTAGGCGCCGTCCTGACGCAGACCGTGGTCGGAGAGGAACGAGTAATAGCATATGCCAGCCGTAAGTTGTTGAAGGCGGAGTTAAACTACTCGGCGACGGAAAAAGAGTGCCTAGCCATCGTGTGGTCGATTAGGAAGCTACAGTGCTATTTAGAAGGTTACCGATTCGACGTGGTGACGGACCACCTGGCTCTCAAGTGGTTAAACTCCATAGAAAGTCCGACCGGTCGAATAGCGCGATGGGCACTGGAATTGCAGCAGTTTCAGTTTGATGTTCACTATCGCCGCGGGAAATTAAACGTAGTGGCGGATGCGCTTTCGAGGCACCCTCCCGAGATCTGTCAACAGGCGGTAGAGGCCAAGGCAGACTGCAGATGGATCTCGAGGATGCTGGACAAGATCGCACACGACCCAGCCAAATTCGCCGATTATACTCAAGAGAACGGACAGCTGTACAGAAACTTAGGACATCGAGCAGATGATGAGGATTTCATTCCCTGGAAGCTGTGTGTGCCCAGTGGTAATCGAAGACGAGTGTTACAGGAATGCCACGACGCTCCCACTGCCGGACATCAAGGGGTGAGGAAGACGATAAATCGGCTCGCTCAAAGGTATTATTGGCCAGGGATGTTCCGGGATGCAGCCCGGTATGTGAAATGTTGCGAATTGTGCCAAAAGTTTAAGACAGAGCAGCACAAACCGGCCGGCCGGCCATGATAGCGCAGTTCATAAAGGGTCAGCAAAGTTCATGGGACGAACTACTACCCGAGATTTCGCTAGCAGTCAATTCAAGTGTGGCAGACTCTACGGGTTTCAGCTCAGCTTTCTTGATGCAAGGGAGAGAACCACGTCTTCCCGCCGCTTTGTACGACGAGGTTACTCCTGGCTCGGCGACTAGCGCCCTTAGCCCAAAGGAGAGGGAGGGCAAACTAGAGAGGAGTAAGAATGCTACAGAATCGGAGCCGAAGAGGGCCGATTCAGATAACACATGCTAACCATAACCATAGATATAACTAACATAAGCGAGATCCCCGTCAGGGCCACCCCTTTTACGGACAGCGACGACAGGAAGAGCAGCCACGTCAATACAGTCATACGGTATACACGACGTCGTCCAATTTCGTGGAGCACCTGGACGGCGCTATAATGATAATGGCCTTGGAGCTCACGACGATATACATCGAGGCCCCGCATGTAAGCACATCCCCACCGTACGTGGAGGAACCGCCGTCGCCCCCCTCTTCCAGAGCCCCCGTTTCGGCAGGAGAGGAGGATGTGGTACCCAGCCGAGGCCGGTCGCCGGTCTCAAAAGTTGGAAGACCCACCCAGGGGCACCACGCCACGTCAGGAATTGGCACATGCGAGATCCACTGACGATCTCGGATGGGGCGATGATATCGAACCCGCCCCAATGTCGCCAGCAAAGCTCCGCAGCGACAAAGACGAACCCGTCCCGGCCTCACCGCTAAAGGTCTGCAGCGACGAAGACGAACCCGTCCCGACCCCGCCGCCAAAGGTCTGCAGCGAAGAAGACGAACCCGTCCCGACCTCGACGCCAAAGGTCCGCAGCGACGAGGAGACACCCGCTTCGGCCTCGAGTTACCCCGTCACGTACGAGCCTGTAACGAGCGACGACGAGGAAGCGGAGGGCCCGCTATTCCGGCTGCCGGAGAAGCGACCGCATGAAAACGACGGAGAAGCGATCCGGAGCAGACGGGTATTACCGATGACGTGACGTCCTCGTAGCAGCCAACGGCCGTGCTTGCGTCGGCAGGAGGAAGCGTCTCGCGACCAACTACTCGCCGAGCACGAAGCGCCGAGTGACGCTCGCAGCAAAACCCCCCAGGGCGTCCCAAGCCGAAACCCAGTTCCAGGCCGACCTGAGGGAGATATTGGGAGAGTGGGAGCCCAATCTAGACCTGTTCAGGGAGATGTCGGAGCCAGAGGCGGAATTGCCACCCCTCAGTTTGCTGGAGAGCGAGGCCGAACGCTATCGCAAAAAGCATCGGAGGACCCGGTTCAGGGTGGAGGAAGACGGAGCCGTATACGTGGTGACTATTTCTGTCGCAGGGGACGTAACGATGACAGTACCAGGAGCAGCCGGGGGTACTCAGACAATGGGAGACAACCGCCCAAGCAACGTAAGGGTGTAATTGGGATCCGGATGGAGCGCATGAAGCGCAAGCGCCGGGAGCGCACGCCAAAGCGAAAGGCAAAGGAGCCATTATCGCTTATTTTAAGTTTATTTAATTATTGATTTAGCCATAAGTATCCTGGCAATGGAGCCGTTTAAAATTGTTAAATTAGTCATAAGTATCCTGGCAATAGAGCCAGTTAGGATTATTATTTTGTTATAAGTTTCTCGGCAATGAAGCCTAACCGAAAGGTTTAGTCAATAATAACGGAGAAAAAAAAGAAGAAAAAATAAGGAAAGGAAAACACAAAGCTTAGAAATATTTGGTGGGACGTTGTCCCGCTGGAAGAAAGGGGGGTGTGAGGCTACACCTATGGTTATCGCCGCACATTATAACATGTAACATACACTTACATATAATAGAAAATAATTTGTATTTAAACGTTACAGCCGTTATTGGCGGGCAAGAGCGCGCCAGTGATCGGTTGTACAACACTGCAGAGTAGAGCGCGGCTTCACCTCGTGGAGAGAGAGTGAAAGCTCCGGGGTGAAGAGCGAAAGCTCTGTGGTGAAGTTGTGCAAACGACGCTAACGCGTGTCCGCCGAACGAAGGGCTCGAGGAGTCAGCGATCGTAAGCGAGTAAGGACAGACGTGTAAGTTGGCGCGTCTGGCACAAAAGAAAGAGTAAGTAGAAAAGAACAGGCGGAGCACTAGGGCTCCTGAGGACAGTGCAGCAGGGTAGTGCAAGTAGTTAGAATAACTAGCATAATTAACGTTAGCATAAATAGCACGAATAAAATACTAAGCTAAACCAAACCCATCTGTTTTTATTAATCTTTCCCATCCTCAATTATTAATAGAAGTTGAACAACGAGGATAGTTTCCCGTTGGCCGTGTGAGCAATCCCGGCGATCCCTAATCCCAAAGTCATAATCGTTAGTAGTAGTCAAACAACGAGGATAGTTGCCCGTTGGCCGTGCGAACAATCCCGGCAGCCCATAACCAGTAGTACTAACCACTAGTAGCAACGAGGTAGTTAGCGAGCCCGTTGCACCCCGGACAGTCCGTGATGCGCCGGTTGATACCCTGTGCAGCTGCGAACTCCGTAGGGAAGTCCCGCGTGATAGTGTGGTTGTAGTTAGAAATTAATATTAGTGTTAGTATTTATTTTATGCCCACACATCCGAACATTTCCCGCCTTTCCCCTTCACGTCCAGTATATTTACAAATTTCTTGTGAATAGTGGACCCAATCGGACTGAGATCTGTACCCCGGTTGAAAAACTACTTTACACACTAGTGATGGAACATCGTTAAAGCTATCGACCTGCTCCTACTCGGCCATCCTGACCATGAGATAGCCCCTATCTCGGTTTAATACTTATGTTACATGTGGCTTAAAATATACAGTACATATATGTGTATACGATAATTTACAATTATAAATTTTCAATAATATAGTCTCCTGTGTCGTATTTATTTGCTTCTCTTCTTTTGTTATTAAAGTATTTTTCGTTTTTTTCTTAGCTAAACCAGGTATTTTTTCACAATTCATCGCATGCAGTTGGTCCAAAAGACTGCAGTATTAGTTCCCCTGATATTGTTTTTCCACTTTGCAAGTAGCCAATTAACAACCTTCCTTTCGTATCAAAAGAAATTGAAGACATAACCTTTTTCGATGATTTTGACCACGTTGGTTGCTTTGGAGCCATAACACCGGCTTCAGTCCATTTTGCAGTTTGTTGTCGGAGTGCTGGTTCATAGAAGTAAGCCCAAGCTTCATCCATAGTAACAAATCGACGGACAAAATCCGCTTTATTATTTTGAAAACGATCCAAATGCTGTTGGGACGATTGCATTGGAATGCGTTTTTGAACCGAGCCTAAGAAATGCGTCACCCATCTTGCCATCAGCATTCTCAACGCTAAATTGTTCTTCAAAATCTGAAACATCTGATCCTCTGCTGATCCTCTGAGATGCTGGCAGCCTTCGCTATTTAAATCAGTGTCAATCGTCTGTCTGCTATAACCATTTCATTATTCTTTTTTTTCCTGTTGCGTTTCATGTTCTTTTGCCTGCTCATTATCTTGTTCTATTTTCGGTTCATAATTTTCTTCGGATTCGCCCTCGGCCGAGTTTGAATTTTTTTAACGGCGGCTCGCCGACCATGGCATTATCATTTGGCGTTGTTCCTGGCATTTCAGTTAGACTTTTTTGAATTTAAGTAAAATTAAATCTTGATCAACTGTCCAGAAAATGGATCATCATTGACAATCGAACGACGTTTAAAGTCTAAGATCTATCTATGAAGGCGAAAACGAAGGAGCAGAGTCCCATAAATATTTTACCAAATTGGTATGAATTTCGCTTGCTGATAAGTTATCCAAAAAAATAATTTAATCACAGCACGAATTTCAGATTTCTCCTTGGTTGACACAATACCAAAACATGTGCTTTTTAAAAAGCTGTTAAACAAAAAAGCTTTTTGACAGATCGACTTGAAAGCTGTGGCATATTTATCGTAAGAATGGACCTTCAAATGATATACAGCATTTGGTTCTAAAAGTCCTATTTCTGGCCGATGTTGTTATTATTTATTTTATGCACCCATAAGTAGTATGTTTATTTATTTATTGTTCACATTTTGCATACACAACTGCAATTTTATTTGTGGCCGAAGATAGCACTATTACTTTGGACATCGCACAGTGTAAGATTTTGCAAAACTAGGGGGACTTAAAGAAATTTATGAACAAAAAATGAAAGTTGGCGCGGCATGTTAAATGGCGTAAAATACGCAAATACCAGACATTTTTTATTTTCTGCACACTTAAACCACAATAAAAAGCAAGTACATTTTTTTTTCAAAATAGTATTAGGTAAGTATTTTTTGTTCTTATTTTAGTAAATTAAAAACAAGTTTTTTTAAATAATAATGAACAATAATGTGCCCTGAAGCCAACATGCATTATCGGTCAAAAACTTAGATATATCTCTTCTACTTTCACTTCAGAAGGTCAATATCATTGCCATAAATCATCGCATCGTGTTCTAAAAGTGAGTTAAGCTTAACGGTTTTTAAGTTGCTTGACCAAATCTCGAAAAACTCTGCACGTGTTATTCCACTTATTGCTAAATTCAAGGTCTTCGGGCAACATTTTATTTCCGATCCTGATTCAAAATGAATTGCTCCAAACGATGTACTTATGTTCTGGTCGGTCAAAAAAAGACACACAAAAGCCGACCGTCTGAACGCATCTTAAGCAGTGTTTAAAAAACTGCAGTAAGTTTCATTTCATGTGATTTTGCTTCTGCTTCTGCTTCCGAAATAAACAGAAGTCGCAGTCGAAGCAAAAGCAAGAATGAAAAAGCGACCAAAATCAAACAGCATCAACAGTCGCCGATTACCGTTTTTTTGCTTTCCGCTTTGCTGTTGCTTTCGATCGTGAGCGTAAGTCGAAGCAGCAGCAACTGTCGACTTTCAGAAGTCGTCGGCAGTTTAGTGTGGAAACATTTTGAAAACAAGGCAACCGAAGGGTTAGCAATATGCAATATATGCAAAGCAACTCTTAAAAATAATAGACTATCAAATTTAAAAACGCATTTAATAAAGCAACACAACATTAACTTAAATGTATTAAGTCTGAGTAATATCGAATCGGCATCATCAAGTTCCTCGACTAAACCAATTCGGAAAAAGAAAATAAAAATTGAAGTTAACAAAAAACAGCTTATAAGGTCTTTTATCGGATTGGTTACAGAAGACAGTATTCCTTTTAATGTTTTGAATTCGCCAAATATGAGGAACATTCTGGATCCAATTTGTGAAGGTCTCAAAACTGCAGATGGCAAAATAATGACATTAAATGCATCAAACTGCAAAAGTACATTAGAAAAAGTGGCAAATAATATCCGGGCTCACATAGCAGATGAAATGAACAATAAACTATTGTCTTTGAAAATTGACAGTGCAACGCGAATGTCAAGAAACATTTTTGGAATTAGTGCACAATACATAAGCGCGGTTCAAGTAAAATCCATAATTTTGGGAATGATCGAGCTTAAAGGCGCAGGATCAAGTGGAGCTAAAAATCTTGCCGCTGAAATGCTCAAAGTGCTGAAAAAATACAATATTAATTTAAATCAAATCGTCTCCATAACGTCTGATAACGGTGCAAATATGCTTAAAGCAACCAAAATGTTATCGTTCGTTTCTGAGCAAAATATTGAAGAGGACGACGAAGAGTGCAGCAACGAAGATTATTTAAAGAAGATTGATGCAATAGAAAACGTGCCAAAGGTTTTAATAGGCAATATACAAGTGTGTCGTTGTGCTGCACATACAGCACAGCTGGTTGCTCTTGACGTACTTAAGTCATTGGACATACTCAAGTGTCTGTTCAATTGTCGAAATATGACAAAATATATAAGAAAAACCTCAAACGGCTATCGTGAAATATTTGAGTTAAAAAATGCAGTAAGCTACAGTGGAGCAAGCTCGACAGTAGGAGACCCAGTACTTTTTAAGAGCAAAGCGTTCACTATAGATTGTTCTTCATTGTTCCCTACCATGCAATAGATGGCGCCATTACGAAATAAGTTAATTAACACAGAGGTCGCTAGCGTCTCTTCTTCTTCCTTTTGCCCATAACATTTTTAGTTGAATAACTTCCGCGTTTATCATCCGATTGGAATGAACGGGCTTGGATTATAGTGTATATTATATGTACCAAAAATCAAGGGGCTAGCATTCAAGGGGCTCTTGTAATTCCACTTTCAAATTTGGTATATCAATTTCCAGGGGCGGAGGGGGGCGTGGCAAAAATCTAAAACAAACTTGATCAATGGGAGATATAGATGAACCTACATGCCAAATTTGGTGTCTCTAGCTCTTATAGTCTCTGAGATCTAGGCGACACAAAAAGGGACAGACAGACAGACAGACAGACGGACAGACAGACAGACGGACATGTCTATATCGACTCGGCTGTTGATGCTGATCAAGAATATATATACTTTATGGGGTCTGCCACGCCTCCTTCTGCCTGTTACGCACATTTGCACAAACGTAATAGACCCATTTGTACTTTTTCAAAGTACTGGGTCTAAAAATGGAAAATGCCACAACTAGATGGGGATCCACTTACGACATGTTAAAAAACCTATTGGAAGCCAAAGATATTTTAAATAAAATTGAATCTATTAAAAACAAATCCGACGAAGAAAATTTTGACATAGATTCCTCGTTTTGGGATTTTATTGAGATCTACTGCAATGTTTTCAGTCCCTTGCAAAAAACAATAAAAAAATTTCAAGAGGAACAATTGAACTACAGTAATTTTTACGCCCAATGACTTAAGCTTAAAATATCAACAGAAATAATAGTAATGAATTCAAGTCAGCTTTTGACAAAAACTATTGGAAATCAAATTTTAAATGCAATTGAAAAACGAACAAAAATATTGTTAAATAACAAATTTGTAGTTTCGTGCCTGTTTTTGGATCCTCGTTCCAGCATACATTGTCATCTGACCAAAAATCTGACGCCATAGGTCATTTGAAATCCATTTGCGACAGACTATATAGACTTAATCATACTGGCGATTTGTGCTCAACACCAAATTCCAGCTCAAATCAAATGGATAACTATTTTTTTGATGAGGAAGACGCATTGTTGGATGCATACTTAGCGCAAGGTGTTAAAACCGAAGTCAACAGTACAATGGACGTTTATTCCAAAATTGAAAATCTCCAACTTCCTTATCAACGAATAGACACAGACATTTTACAATATTGGAAAGGAAAACAATACTCCGACCCGGAGTTATACGCTATTAGCAATGTTTGTTATGCCGTACCGCCAACTCAGGTATAATAATTCCATGATTAATTGAAGTTTACTTATTAATAAATTTATTTTGAAACAGGTGTCGATTGAACGAGCATTTTCTACGCTAAGACTGGTGCTAACCGACAACCGCAATCGCTTAAGCCAGGATGTTCTTGAGAACATATTGCTCGTTAAATTAAATCCCAGCTTTTTGGACATGGCAATTCATTGATTCGACTGCAGTTTTTTAAACACTGATGTTAAGCAAACAAAGCGAAAAACAGCGAAGCAGTGTTGCCACACGTTGAGATCACATAATGTGGCAACACTTATATGTAGTTTATATATATTTTTAACTGGTTATTATCAGAATTTTCGACGGTTTCTGTCCTCAATTCTTTGTCTTTGCCTTGACCTCTTGCTTTCACATTTTTCTTTGTGCGTTTTGTTACATTTCGATTTGTGAAGTGCCCACAACGCGTACACACTACGGAGCACTTGTGCAATTTATAAAAAAAGCGCACGGCGCGCCAAAGTTTGGATACCCTTGCAGTGCCCTGTGTAAGCCGTCAGATTTTTTACAAAATTTGTTAAATGTTGATTTTGAACTGATCGATCCTATGGCAGCTATATGATATAGTGATCCAATCCGGCCGGTTTCGACATATGTACTGCGTGCAGCAAAAAGACGGACCTGTACCAAGTTTTATCAAGATAGCTTCAAAACTGAGAGACTAGTTTGCATAGAAACAGACGGACAGACGGACATGGCTATATCGACTCAGCTCGTCGCCCTGATCAAGAATATATATACTTTATGGGGTCTGTGAGGCTTCCTTCAATGCGTTACACATTTCATGACAAAAATATAATACCCTCTGCAAGGGTATAAAAATCGGTAAGTAAAAGTGAAGTTAAATAAATTGTGCTAGCGAATTGTGTGCTAACGGAATTAAATAAACTCAAAATCCCAATTAAAAACATGGTGGGAATCGGAACCGACAATGCAAATGTGATGGTTGGTAAGAACAAAAAGGTTTATGTTGAGCTGAAGAAGTCCGTGCCGAACTTAATATTAATTAAGTGCGTCTGCCATTCGGTGCAATTGGCGGTGAATGCAGCTTGTAAGAAGAGTTTGCCACAATCGCTAGAATTTATAATAAGCGAAACCTATTCGTGGTTTTCAAAGAGTTCGAGTAGACAGATTGGTTATAGATTGTATCAGGCCATCAATAATGATGAGGTAGAGTGAAATATTTATTATTTCTTTGTGGACGTCCATAAATGTCGATGTCTTCTAACATTAGTTTGATTTTTCAGATTATTAATCTGTGTAGCACGCAGTACATATGTCGGAACCGGCCGGATCAGATAACTATATCATATAGCTGCCATAGAAACGATCGGTTCGGAATCAACATTTAGTATGAAAAACTTTTTTGTTTCTCAATATATCTCAACCAAACTCACAGATTGTGTGTTTAATACAGTTTCATACATCCTTATCAAATTAGGTTCAAATCGGACAACTATATCATATACAGTGCTGCCCACAACTATACGACACCTCATGAACTTTAGTTTCGACCCTCGTAGAAGAGGGGGAAGCATAATGAAACGAAAGTATGCAGACTAATAGCAAAAAGAGTTCTGCACAAAAGCTGATGTTCTTATCTCTGAATGCATCTTTCGTTTTCAAGTAACGGTAAAAAAAGCACAAAAACTATGTTTTGGGCTTGCTTGCAATTGAATCAAAGCTATACGACACATTTCAATTTTAGCGGCTAAAGTAAAAGGTTTTGTGCAGATTATTTTTTTCTCAATTTTTCTAAAACAATTGATTCATTTTCAATAAAATGCCGCGTTAAAGTTTTTTAAACAACGAAGAAATGGGGCGAATAAGAGCCTATAATGAAGCCGGCTATAACAATAGTGAAATTTCCCGAAAAATGGGACAAACACTCTGCGTGATTCCTAATTTTTTGAAAAATCCGGAGGAATATGGAGCTAAACGTGGCCACGGAAGAAAACCAGTTACTAATGATTGCGACAAACGTCGGATTATAATGAAAACTAGCAACTCTTTTGAGTCCTACGCAACACTTGCTGCATGTTGCAGCAAGCCAGTGTCACGGATGACGGATTGGCGGACTCTACAATCCTCCGACAATATTGTCAGAGGTGTTTTAAAAAAGGCTCCATCCCTTAAAGCCCACCAACAAACAGCTCGCCTCCAGTTTGTGGAGAATAATTTGGCGGGAAACTGGGCCTCGGTATGTCATTTCACCTTACTTTTTGTTACAAGGTTTGTTCCTGCAACATTTTTTTTTAGATAATTTTTTCTGACGAGACGGCCCAGATGGGTTTTGTCACTATTGGCAAGATCTGCGCAAGGATCCACTTGTGTGTTCAAAACGCAATTTCGGAGGCGGATCCGCAATGGTTTGGGGAGCATTTCGTAAGTCTGGAACGCTTGACCTGTGCTTCACAAGCTCAAGGATGAAAAGTGCGGACTACGTCAAGGTTTTGGAAAATCGTCTCCTGCCATTTTTAGAAGAAAATGGGGATAGACAATTCATTTGAATGCAAGACTATGCATCCATACATATGAGCAGGGAGACCCAGCGCTTCTTTAATGCATTTAGTAAATGTTTTAGATTAGCCAGCTTGCTCCCCTGACTTAAACCCAATCGAAAATATTTGGGGAATCTTAGCCAGGGCAGTTTATGCAACAAAAAAAAAAATTGACAACGTTAAAGATCTTAAAACCGAGATTTTGAAGCAATGGTCTCTATTAGACAATAGTATTTTAATAAACTTAATAAATTCAATGCCTAAAAGACTTTTTAAGTAGCAAAAGCTCATATGTAAATAGCTAAAATTGAAATGTGTCGTATAGCTTTGATACAATTGCAAGCAAGCCCAAAACTTAGCTTTTGTGCTTTTTTTACCGTTACTTGAAAACGAAAGATGCAATCAGAGATAAGAACATTAGCTTTTGTGCAGCGCGTAAATAAAAACTTCCAGTCAAACACCTCTAACCCGACCAAACTATTATGTGACTTAACCTATGGAATTAATTTCCTAAAAACAAAAATAATAGCACCTGGTTCCCAAATAAACGTTTTGGAAGATGATTTTGACGAAGCCAATCAAGGATTACAGACTCCCCAACAAGCAGCTGACTAATTGGTTTGATAGACTTACTGTGACCAAGAAGCGCGAGGACATCGCTCGTCTGATCCAGCAGATTATGGATGAGAGCAATGCATATCGAAATCGTATAATTCATCCAGTCCTAAAATTCCCAACACTCAATAGCCAACCCGTAGAGTATCCGAAGGAGATGGAAGTGACGAGGTCAACAGTGACTACAAATTCCTCAAACACCACCGCCAATGTGATGAGCACCTTTCCGTAATGTGGAAAGTAACTTCTTACAGCTTTGCTCGGAGCTTCAATACCGAGTGTGTGCAATAATCTTCTGGAGTTCTGCCGAGTAGTGAGAATTTCTTACGCATAAAAGGTTGTAGACTACGTACATCAATTCCTAAAAATATCAGTGAATATTTCACTAAACTGATAACTTAACTCATTGGTGACTCGGCTTTCAGATTAAGCAAAATAATAATAATAATAAATAATAAGTAGCCAACAGTCTTCACTGGCTTATTAGCGCTCGCTCGCCCCTTAGTCTGGATGACAAGGTTCTGCTCTACAATTCTGTGCTAAAACCTATCTGGACCTATGGCTCCCAATTATGGGGGAGTGCTAGCAATAGCAATATTGATATTGTCCAGCGAGCCCAGTCAAAAATATTGAGAACCATCACCGGGGCACCGTGGTACGTTCGAAACAAAAACATATAAAGCGACTTGAATCTCCAGCCGGTCAAAGATGAAATAGCAGAACAAAAGGAAAATTACTATGCCAAGCTTTCTTCGCACCCTAACCATCTCGCAAGAAGACTAACAAGGTAATGCAGCCGATCTCGTCTTCGTCGTATTGACCTACCAACCCAGCGATAGACTCTAGGGACCGCGATCTGTAACAGCAATTAGAAGCACTTCTAATAAATAATGCTCCCTCGTAAGATGCACCCAGCGCACCGACACAACGCGCCAAAATTCATTTACCCAAATTCACAGTTCTGAGTTATGGTTCATCATCAGCTCATCGCGACCCGAGTGTACTTCGTGAAATGGGGTCCAAAAAAATTATGGTAGCTGCTTCAAATTCCTTGACATACTCCTCCTAAACTCGAGGGGCAAGTATTCGGCCGGTAGCACATGTCGCAATTCGAGCGCTCAGCTGACTCGAATAAGAAAGTCTTCGTCTTTGCAGATGCACCCCATCTTGTAAAGTTGATTCGAAATCACTTCTTTGATTCAGGGCTGGTTGTTGGTGACCACGTAATAGCACAGCAAACCGTGGAAAATAAAAGGCGACCACTTCAACATGCAATCAGCACTTAGGCAGAGAGTGAAGCTGGCAACTCAGCTATTTTTAAATTCAACAGCCAGTGCAATAAAGCGCATAGCTATCTATATCGAACGCAAATCCGACAAAGTCTCTCGGAAGGTTCAGCAAAGCGTTTTACAGGAGATGTCGGAAATAATGTCACAAGCGATCAGTGTTGCCAGATTAGCTTATTTCAGGCTAGATCTAGCATATTTAAAATCGGAATAGCTTATAAAATTTGCAAATAGCTTATAGCCAAAAATCTAGTCTTAAAGTTCATAATGCATATTCTAGCCATAAATGTATTCGTAGCACCAACATAATATTTTATTAGTTCAAAATGTTTCACGGCATAAAAATATCGGAGCTTGTTCATTTATTCATATGATCGTGAATTTGCTTCTAATCGATACTGTCATCGATATGATGGCTGATGCGTGAGCGATGTTCTATCACCAACAACTTTAATTTGGAGTTGTGAAATTAAAGAGAGAAAAGCTTGCAAAAATGCCGAAAACAGTATACAAACAATTATTCCGTGATGCTTGGCTGGAAAGTGGCGAATTTAAGGAGTGGCTTCGAAAATTGCCAGCTGATGCAACAAAAGCATACTGCTGCTATTGTAAGGCTACAATATTGATATTGTATTGATATACGGATTGCATTTATTGATTGTACTAACTGACTATTTAAATTCTTGCAGACGCCCTTAAAAATACCCAAATAGAACCTGCGGTAACAAGAATTACACATCAGTGGTCTGAATTAAAGTTACACTTCGCTTTACCTGCTGGAGAAGAAAAATGTCATAAGGCCAAAATATTACATGAGCTATACTGCGATGACGTTAATTTGTTATATTTGTTATTAGACCCAGTACTTTGAAAAAGTACAAATGGGTCTATTACGTTTGTGCAAATGTGCGTAACAGGCAGAAGAAGGCGTGGCAGACCCCATAAAGTATAATATTCTTGATCAGCATCAACAGCCGAGTCGATATAGCCATGTCCGTCTGTCTGTCTGTCTGTCCGTCTGTCCCTTTTTGTGTCGCGTAGATCTCAGAGACTATAAGAGCTAGAGACATCAAATTTGGCATGAAGGTTCGTCTATATCTCCCATTGATCACGTTTGTTTTAGATTTTTGCCACGCCCCCCTCCGCCCCTGAATATTGAAACACAAAATTTCGAAGTCGAATTACAAGAGCTCCTTAAATTTTTGATACATATAATATACATTATAATCCAAACCTGTCCAGAAAATTTCATTCGAATCGGATGATAAACGCGGAAGTTATTCATTTAACAATGTTACGGGCAAAAGGAAGAAGAAGAGACGCTAGCGACCTCTGTGTTAATTAACTTATTTCGTAGTGGCGCCATCTATTGCATGGTAGGAACCATTGAAGAACAATCTATAGTGGACGCTTTGCTCTCAAAAAGTACTGGGTCTCCTACTGTCGAGCTTGCTTCACTGTAGCTTACTGCATTTTTTTAAAGCCAATATGCAAAAGCTTAACAAAATATTTCAAAGCGAACGGTCGGAATCGACAAAATTACTCAATGAACTAATAACAAGCATTAATTCTCTTAAAGAGAAAATTATTCCACCAGATATCCAAATTGACATTTTAAATGAGGATATCACGCATATTGCAGTTGAGAATTTGTATTTGGGATATGCTTTTGAGGAAAAACTAAAAGATTTAAATTTTCAACAACAAGAACCTGAAATAAGGAAGACCTGTGTTAATTTTATAAAAGAATTAATAATGCAACTTCCAAGCTTGGAAGCAAATACCTTGCATTAATTAGATCAGGGGTACAAAGAGCTAGAGACACCAAATTTGGCAAGTAGGCTCATCTATATCTCCCATTGATCAAGTTCGTTTTAGATTTTTGTCACGCCCCCGGATATTGAAATAAAAAATTTCGAAGTCAAATTACAAGAGCCCCTTTAATGCTAGCGCCTTGTTACTATACACTATACACTATAGTTCAAACCTGTCCTGCAAATTTTATTCTAATCGTATGATAAAAACGGAAGTTATTCAACTAACAATGTTACGGGCAAAAGGAAGAAGAAGAGACGCTAGCGACCTTTGTGTTTACCAACTTATCTTCGCAGTGGCGCCATCTATTGACTGTTGTCGGGAACATTGAGGAACAATCTATAGTGAACGGCTTGCACTCAAAAAGTACTGGGTCTCCTACTGTCGAGCTTGCTCCACTGTAGCCTACTGCTTTTTTTTTGTCACTTTTAGCTTATTCTAGCTTTTTTTCTTCAATCTAGCTTATGGTTTCTCCCAAAATCTGGCAACACTGATAAGAAGACTGTTTACGAACACAAAGAGGAAATTGAATGAAAGAAAGAATGAAAAAACAACAAAACGTCATTTACCAAATCAATTGCAAAGGAAAAGAGAATGAGAGCTGCAACGGAATTTACATAGGAACGACAAAACGGGCGTTAGGCTCCAGAATTGCGGAAAGCTTATGAATACAACAACTAGGAGAGAGATGCAGGTAATTGTTAAATACAGACCCATAACTCCAAAAATTATGAAATTTATTTTGTGAACAGACTCTTATAGTTTTTTTTTTTAAATTAATTTTAAAGTTGCACACACACGTTTTAATGCTTCGCGCACGGCACTTGCAATGTTGTTGTTGTTTGTTTTTTGGTGTTGTTTTTGTTGTTATTATTATTGCTATTGTTTTAGTTGTTGTTGTGCTGTGATTAACCCTAATTTTAAGAAAAACTACTACACAAAACTAATCATGCAAATCAGTTGCAGAATTAGTGCTGTCCGTTGTTATCAGAGTTGCGAAACTAGCTATAAAATAGCTAAATAGGCAATGAATTATTTTGGTGTTATTTTGAAAATAGCTAAACTAACTACTCATGCAAAGCAATTGAAATATTTATCTCTTTGAAATTATTGGTGGCCCTGAAAAGGGCCAATTTGGTAAAATGCCATGTCATTTTACTCCACGGCACCTTGCTGGGCATCTTTCTCGGCTTCAGAATCCTGTCGGAGACATTATTATATAAAAAGATGTGCCGAATTAAAAGACTAATTTTTAAAAAAGGCGTCGCAGGCAAAAATTTTTTTTAAAAAAATTCGCGCGATTTACATCCTTAAAAAGGACTACTGGATTTAGTACAGAAACTTTGTTAGGATTGTACAATTGTCCGATAGCCATGAACAGTTCGTGTAAACGTGCCTTCGAGCATTTGGATTTTTGAAAAATTCAAACCGCGCAAGATATCCAACATAATGAGCTTTGCGTCTCCCGTATCGAGGAATGTTGGCCTTCAAGTCACGCCAAAGCCGCTCAATGTTCTGGGTGTGCGCCCGTGTGTCTGGATCAACAAAATTCTTTGAGTGGTTAACTGTTTGGTGCTGGTAGCCCTCGTCATTCAGACAGTTGTATGCCTTCCAGCAATCCGATATGATGGTCGTTCCGTCAGCAATTAGATTTTTTATAATTTCCAGCAGAGTGTCGGTGCTCCGGGACTCAACTGGAACTATAAAAAAGTCACCACTTTCTCGGTCAATGCCTCCAAACACCTACTGACCTTCGACCAATCGTCCACAGTTATATTTTCTTTTCCCCACTTTGGCCTCGTCTATCTCTACGATTCTTCCTGGACCTCCAATAGTAGGACGACTATTTCTGATGCTCCAGTCAATATACACCTCACGGAGGTAGCTCTTCCAATCAATAACGGAAGGCCGTGACCATTCCAGTTGTTGTTCCATAATTTCAATGTCTCCCTGAACCCGCATTGCGTCAAGCATTACAAAATATGCTATTTTTGAAATGGGGAAATGTGTTCCGTCGAAGATAGTGTTCTTCCGGACACTTTCTTGGAAATTGCACACAACTTTCTGCTTCTTCCTCTTTGGATTGCTTTCCATAACAGTAGCAGTGCAGCGAAAATAAAAACGGTCTCGCTCCTCTTCACCAATGTGCACATGGCACCACATTTGGGGCAAACCTTCTCTCTAAGTTATGGCTATACAAAAAGTTAAATAGCTCCTCCTCCTCAAGGTTCAAAAATTCCTGGATATTTAAACTGCAGTCTGTGCAGGACATTGTGATAGTTTTTAAAAAAAACGTAAGGCACTTTCAAGATCAAAAACACAACTCTCAGTTGTGTAACAAAACTCAAATGATCTTTTCAGAAACTGCCGCGACAAAATTGCAAACGGTATTTACCGTTACAATGTCGCGCCATAGTGTCGAGTCGACTCGCTTTCATTGTACCCTATTTAGCTATTTTATAGCTAGCTTAGAAATTTTCAAAATAACACCAAAATAATTCATTGCCTATTTAGCTATTTTATAGCTAGTTTCGCAACTCTGATAACAACGGGCAGCACTATTTCTGCAACTGCTTTGCATGGTTAGTTTTGTGTAGTAGTTTTTCTTAAAATTAGTGTTAATCACAGCACAACAACAACAAAAACAATAATAATAACAACAACAACAAAACCTACAACAACAAAAACAAAAACAACACCAAAAACAAACAACAACAACATTGCAAGTGCCGTGCGCAAGCCGTTTTAAGTGTAAAAAATTAAACTTTAAAATTAATTTAAAAAAAAACTATAAGAGTCCCCCGCATAATTTTTCACCTAAATTCATCATAAATCGGGGTCTATTCACAAAAAAAATTTAAAAATTTTTGGAGTTATGGGTCTGTATTTAACATTTACCAATTTAACAAATATTATATGTTTGTTTGTATGTTTATGTTGACAGTCTCCGTGAAGATGGCGTTAAAATGTTGCCGAAACGCGTAGGGTTAAAATTTTTAAAAATAAAACAATGCAAATTATTAAGATGAACAACAACGGCCTTATTAACCCTACACAACATAGTTAAAAACTGGCTCAACCAAATATAACAATAATTGTTTTATGTAGTAGATTTGCAAAAGTGTTCTCGCGACGTTCACGTGATTGCTAAGTATTTCATTCATTGTTTGTCAATTATTTAAAACTTAATTTCAATATTAAAGAAACATAACTTTCATCCATTTAGCGAGAAAAACTGAGATTTTGGACACGACAGCAAAGGTCGAGGAAAAGCCAGTGCCGTGCCTGGACATTGATATTTCGTCAATACAGTCGTCCAGCTCATCAAATGATCCTGCGGACTTAGCCATTGCAGATCAGACAGGCGAAGATGAGGCCAAATTAGATACCAAACTGACAGATGACTCGATTGAGTATATCTCAGGATATCTGATTAGGTGATTGGCTTTGGACTGCACGGACAAATGTTGATATGGTTTCCGAAGGTGGACAGAAGAAGCATTCAGCTGAATTTGTAGACAAGACATAAAGGCTGGAACTCCTTTTTAACAAATTCAATAACAACAAAACTTGTCTTAAGAAGGCTGACATGTTAAGAATATTATAAAATAAATGTTTTGAAAAATACTACTATAATTATTATTCTATCAGGGGTGTCACAGAAATCACTAGTGAAATAGCATTCCGCTGAAAGCATTTCCGCGCGGAAATTTCCGAGGTGCCACAGAACTTCGAGTGATTTAGTTTTTGTAGCATTTTCTCAAACCATTTCGAGCTAGACTGCTTAGGACTGCCACCTTCTTATATTAAATTACCCAAGCTTTTGTTTAGCAACTTTCTTAAGTTTATTATTGCAAAAAAATTGATTTTTAATACTTTTCTTATTTGATTTATCCAATTTAGTTTGCTTATACAGTTATTGATTTTGTCTAGCTAATATACAACAAATTTTAAACATTTAATTTTGCGCCGCAAACAATAAAATTACTCGACAACTGTAGAGGCTGTCTATCAACAGTCTGTCAATATTTTGTGACTTGCGGCAATTTAAAGTTCTAAATTCACTGTAGCCAACAATCTTCCGCACGTGCGCAAAGTAACTAATTAATTTAAAATGACTTTAGCTAGACTGTTGGCCATCGAAGAGCTCTGGCGGCAGAAAATTAGAAAAGAGACCATGCAGCGAAGGCTTTTCAGATGCGCATCTGATCCATTTTCGAAATCAGACGATACGTATGTAGTTTTTCTGACATTCTGCATAATCTTATTAAAATTTATTTAATTTCAAAAAACAGTTTCCGGTATAATCCTTTCAAAGGATCTTACACTTAATCAAAGACGATATCCCACTTTCTTCAATTTCGCCCATTTTGCAATTAGCGACTGCATTGCGCTTTTTAGGAGTTGCGTCGTTCCAAAGAGCGATTGGAAAAGATACGGATCTGTCGATGTCGAGCCAATCTGTTGGGAAAATCCTATGGATAATACTTCCTTTGCTCGAAAGAAAGCTTGTGCCAAAATTTATTCACTTGGACAGATCGGAGGAAATGCTGTCGAAATGCAAACAGCATTTCTATAAAAAGTATGGTATTCCTGAAATAGTTGGTTGCATTGATGGCACCCACATCAAAATTATGAAACCCGGCAGAGCTGAGCAGGTTTATTTTAACAGAAAGGGGTATTTTAGCCTTAATGTAATGGTTGTAAGTCAGATGATTTAAAAATGTGTACTTTTAAATGTGTAAAGGTGATTTGTTTATTGTGATTGTCTGTTTTGTTATGCGTGTCTCCAAAATATAAAAAGGAACCGTTCTTCAAAACAAATCGGAATGGTTAAATGCAAAAGAAACTATTTCAATAGAACGCACCGAGAGTAGACCTCAACAAATGGGTAAAAGTGCCAAGCGTGGACGTCCGAAAGGTGATTTTTGTGAGTCATCCAAAAAAACAAAGCGACGAAGAATTGCTGAGCTGTCAAAAGCCGATGAGTCTGCTGGATCTGCTTTACGATCGTCTAACATTCAAATTAATCAAATGTATACCAAAGCTGACGTCGATGAGGTCTTATCACTGCTCATAGAAGCAAACATGAGCTAGTACGAAGCTTTATAAATTCCAAAACGTCATTCGATTTCTTACCAAGCTACAAGTTATTGCTAAAAGCGAAGGCATCCAGCTACCCTGACAAAATCAGTGTAGGTGAATCAAAAGCTGAAGTCGAGCTGCAGAGCTTGCTCGATCACACGGCGCACAGTGGCTCATTCACGAGACTCACGTGGCAAAAATCAAAACTCACGAGTCGGAATCTGGCAAAACGTGAAGTGCAGTTAGGTAGAGAATTGTTTGAAGTTTACTGACCTAACTTTCCTTTTTCGATTAGGTAATTTGCTTCGCTGGTAGAGCTCTTCAAACATGAACAAAATTTTCATGTTGGCATTTTTGAGTATTTTTTGCAAAAATTGTTCATCTTTGGGATAGAATTTTATCTAAATGGTGTATTTGAGTTAAAGTTTCTTAATTTTAACTTAAAGTTGTGACAATTCCATGGCGAGAAATATAAAAATTTGTACATTTTGAGTATGGATGTATTTTAAATAAATTATTTACTAAACCTCTATTTTTGAAGCAATTTTTCGACTTTACCTAGACTTTTAACACCGAGTCCAGGCTAGTCCAGGCAAGCGACTTATACCACGTGATACTATGATTATTTTTAAAACGATTTTTCATAATTCCAGAGTGCGAAATTTTGCGTTTTCGGTGCAGTTTAATATACGATTAATGCACCTAGCCTAAAAATGCGCAATTTGCTTTTGTGCGCTACCTGCAGTGCGCATTTGTTTATATGCAAACTAGTCTGTCAGTTTTGAAGCTATCTTGATGAAACTTGGCACAGGTCTGTTTTTTGGCTGCACGCACTACATATGTCGAAACTATATCATATAGCTCCCATAGGAACGATCGGTTCAAAATCAACATTTAGTATGAAAAACTTTTTAGTTTCTTAAAATATGTTTACCAAACTCCCACTTTGTGTGTTTGGTATAGCTTTAAACAGCCTAACCAAATTTGGAGCAAATCGGACTACTATATCAATTCGAAATCAACATCTAACACTTTAAGGAAAAAATCTTACGGCTTATACCGGAAACTGCAAGGTATCCAAACTTTGGCGTGCCAAAGTTAGCTTGCGCAATATTTTTAAATTAATTTCAAACAATTAAAAAAGAGATTTATTTTATTTAAATTTTGTTTTCATAGGAATTAACACGATATAAATGTATTAGAAACTTAAATTATAATAAATATGCTCGCTACAGTAAATGGAACTAAAATATTGATTTAAATTCATTTATAAGTATTAAAATGCTTAAGGATATATTGCTATAGATATATATATGTAAATTCGAACATTTATAGTAAAATTGTTTGATGTTTGCATGCTTCTAAGGCAAAACTATCGTATAAAATCATGTGAAAACAAAATTCAACTTTGACTACCTGTGGAAAACAGGTGATTTTTAAGATTTTACATTCAATTTAAAGCTGAAGAAGTTTTCTAACAAACGTTTTTTAAATTTTTCGATAAGTGCGGCGTCGCGGATTGTACGACTTCAGCGTGATGTTATTGGCAGTCTTGCAGATGATTTTGTTGACAAGCTACTTTTAATTGGAAAATGGGGATTTGACGGCAGCACTGGATATTCAGAATATAAGCAAAAAGTCCTCAATAACGAAATGAAAGATTCCAGCCTTTTTGTGATATCATACGTGCCATTGCAACTTTTAACAACAGCAGATGATCCTAAGCACCGCAAGATAATTTGGAAGAATCCGCGGCCTTCATCAACACGTTACTGCCGACCACTGAGATTTCAATTAAAAAAAAACAACTCAGTTAGCTCTAAATGAAGAGAAATATTTCAAAAACAAAATTCAGCTGTTACAGCCAACAAAATGTTCAATATCTGCAAAACAAATTCAAATTGAACATCGTTTGCAGTTAACCATGGTTGATGGCAAAATTTGTAGTGGCCTTAGCAACACATCATCTTTGCTATATATGTGAAGCGAAGCCAACAGAGATGAATAATTTGGAAAAGTGCTTGACTAAGAAGGTTCATGAAACACGTTTCGAATTTGGATTATCGCCATTGCATTCATACATTAGATTCTTTGAATATTTTTGCATGACTCATGCAGACTAGAATTAGTACTGCTGAAGGAAAACGAAGCCATGCTGCATAAAAAAGCCCGATTGCAAAAAGATTTTCGTGTAAAAATAGGTCTATTGGTGGACATACCCAGAAGTGGAGGAAGTGGCACTTCTAATGATGGCAATACGGCCAGAGCATTTTTTAATAACCCGAAAATGGCAGCCGAAATTACAGGAATCAGTGAACATGTTATAATCCGGTGTGCAACATTGCTGCAATGTATGGCATCTGGTTACAAGATCAACGACAACAAATTTGGCGAGTTTGCACTTGACACTGCCAAAGAGCTTATCAAGTTATATCCTTGGTTCTATCTCCCACCCTCACTACGCAAAGTTTTGGTTCCAGATGTAATAAGTTATGCACTTTTGCCAATTGGGGAGTTATCTGAAGAAGCTGCAGAATCAAAAAATAAGGACATTAAAATGTTCAGAAGGCAGTACACTCAGAAGATGTCACGCATTGCTACAAATAAGGACTTAATAAATAGATTGCTTCTGAGCTCAGGTCCATTCCTTACTGGCCATAGAACACTCCCATGCACAAAAAAGTCAGTATTATTAAAGTCAGCATATGATCTTTTAGATGGCACAAATTTATTCGATTAAATTTAAATGTATATTCATATGTAATTATAAATTTTTAAGTTTTTGTTTTTTTTCTTTAATTTTTTTTGTTATTTTCATATAATATTAGAATTAAATAATATAATTACACCAAATTATTAACTTCATGTGGGCGTACTAAGAAAAACCACAAACCTTTTCAAACAAATTTAATTTTAATCTTATAATTATAAAATGAAAAAGTTTCAAACCGAAAATCTACCACTTTATTTTTTTTGTTATCACAACCTTTTGTTCTTTTTTTGGGGTGGGGGGATTTAGGGTGGATGTGGAGGTGTGCAAGCACTTCAATATTTTTGAATTATACTTCTAAGTGTGCAAAGAACTTACAATAGAAATTTCAGCCCGATATGCCCACTAGAAGTATTTATGACCGCACTCCCATATAAGCGAAACCACTGAACCGATCGTTCCCATGACAGCTATATGATATAGTGCTCCGATCCGCTTTTTATACATCATACTACTGTAAATTTATAAAAATTTTAAGGTAAGTTTCAAGCCTCTAGCTCAACTAGAAGTATTTTGGCCGCCGAACCAGTGTGCGCTTGCGCTTGGAGTCAGAGCAAAGCCAGGTCGTTTTTTCAAGAGCAATTTGATAGTGGTTCATGTGGCAATATGCTCCTTGGGGACTTGGGTTATCCCTTTGAGCCCTTTCTGCTTACTCCTTACAGAAATCCAAGAGCAGGGTCTAACCAACATACGTTTAATCTTCGTCATGCTTCTGCAAGAAAAGTGATAGAGAGAACTTTTGGAGTAATTAAAAGCCGATTTAGACTACTCCAAGAGATCCTTTTGTACAGCCCTTTAAAGGTAACTTGTATAATGAATGAGTGCTGTGCTCTTCATAACTTGTGCCACGAACATAAGGACAAGGATTTTTGTTATGTCGAAGCTCATGAAGGATGCGAAGAAGTTGAGTTGTTCGCAAATTCGGATCAGTCTGAAACAACATCTCAAAAATTTTATGTTCATTTAAATTATATTATATAAAGCTTTACATATTTTTAAAGTGATTTATTCCAGAGAACTGCAAGAATCACCGGCACCTAAGGTGCACCGGGTATATGTAGGGTGATTTTGACACCCGGGTGTTTTTAACCACCGGACATGTATGGAGTGTCTTGGGTGTTTAGGTTTCTTCTATGCATGCCCTTTGCTTGTGTTGCTTTTTTTGCTACCTGCTGCTGAAAAATCGGTGCTAAGTGCGCAATAGAATAGAATCCTAGCTGAGTACATAATACAAAATAATATTTAGCTTAGAAAATTATAATTTATTTATTTAATAACATTTAAGAAACTTAAAATACAAATAATCTTTAATATTATTTTTTTGTTAAATTAATGCATTCAACCATTCAATCAAATTAAAAAAGAAACTTAATAAATAATACCTTAAGAATAAAAAACATATCTGTTATTTCTTCAGTGCATGTAATTTTAATAAATTATCATTTCAAATTTCTATAATATGAATGTAGGAAGAGCAAGTTGTCTACCGTTTTCGGCCCTAATCTATTTCTCTTCTCAGTGATGACGTTGCCCGCTAAAGAAAAGACTCGTTCAGCTGCTGCACTACTCGACGGTATTGATAGGAGCTGCAGTGCTAACTTCGATAGGAGAAGATAGCACTTTTCTTAGGTTTTCCACCACTCAATGGGTTCGAAGTCCTCGGTTAAAGCAACTCTCTCAGAGCAATAACAATCTATTTCCTCATAGGGCGATTTGTTATTGTTGTTTGATTGAGCCACCAGTTGCGAGAAGAAAAATGTTGTTTTTGGCACAAACGTTTGGCTGTTAGATTTAGCTGCCTGTTGACCACTTGGGCTTGCTGGACTTGATTCAATGCTTGAAAAGCTATTTTTTCGGGAAGTTTCACTTAAATAGCTACTAAAATTTTTCATTTTATCCATACAAAACATTTTTATATCAACAGTATCATCATGTTCCATAATTGCTGCAGGTGGATATAAGAAAAAGGCAGCTTTGTGCCAAATACTTAAATTTTCTTTCCAAATCGTTTTTAGACCCTGTACTTTAAAAAAGTACAAAAGGGTCTATTAAGTTTGTGCAAATGTGCGTAACAGGCAGAAGGAGGCGTGGCAGACCCCATAAAGTATATATATTCTTGATCAGCATCAACAGCCGAGTCGATATAGCCATGTCCGTCTGTCTGTCCGTCTGTCCGTCTGTCCGTCTGTCTGTCTGTCTGTCTGTCACTTTTTTGAGATCCTAGATCTCAGAGCCTATAAGAGCTAGAGACACCAAACTTGGCATGTAGGTTCATCTATATCTTGCATTGATCAAGTTTGTTTTAAATTTTTGCCACGCCCCTCTCCGCCTCCGTAAATTGGAAAACAAAATTTTGAAGTCGAATTACAAGAGCACCTTTAATGCCAGTATCTTGATTTTTTATACATATAATATAAATTATTGTCCGAATCTGTCCTGAAAAATTCATCCTGATCTGACCATAAACGGACAGTATATGGCTGTTTGAAGTTTCGAATATATTAACACCTAGATCTCAGATACTAAAAGAGTTGGAGACACCAAAGTTGGTAAGTAGGCTCATCTGAATCTTGCCCAAACCAAGTTTGTCTTAAAATTTAACCACGCCACCAACCGGCCTCTCAAATTCCCAAAATTAATTTAAAATTGATAAAACACATTTCAAAGGCGAATTACAAGAGGAGGATTAATGCTAGCGCCTTGAGTTTTTGCTACATATAATAAACATAATAGTCTGAATCTATCCTGAAAATTTCATTTCGATCGGTCAATAAACTCGGTATTAATTAATCAACAAACAAAGTAAGTCACTTTGGCAACTGAGTCTATCTTGTCATGGCAGAGAAACAGTGACAAAAGAAATAAAATAAAATGATTAAATTATATATTGACTTTGATTTTAGCATTTCAATGTACTGCAATGGTTCACATTGTAGAGCGATTGCATTTTGCGTGATCAGTCCAAACTATAGAGTTCAACTCCCGCTGGTTACATTTTGTATTTCTTTTTTTTTCTTTTAATTATTAATAGTTTTGCTATTATTTTATTTGATTATATACAATTTTCAAAATCTTTTAATATCAATAATTTTAATAAAAATTGCATTCAAAAATTCAATAATGTTTGTTTGTTGCTTCAAAGTTTATCTAATTAAATTTTGGCTTCCGTCTGTTGTAAATGTAAATGTACATTCGCATTTATGTAAATATGTATGCCAACCTAGAAACTTCTTTTGTTTTGGCGTGTGTTCATTTCTGTATGTATGTATGTCATGGGACAAGGAGAAGGCTAAAGGAGACTATCAAATTATATATATATTGACTTTGATTCAATATCTTTTAAGTGCTGCAACGGTTGAGATTACAGAGGCTCTGCTTTTTGCGCGATTTGGCTAAGGTCTAGAGTTCGAGTCGTGCTTGTTACATTCTTTTTGCATTCATTTTAATAATTTTTAAATTATTGTAATTTCAATTATGCTATTAAATAACATATTCTGAAATTTCATTTTTGTTTGTATGGGTAAAGGCCACATTCTGACAATGAGTATAAATAAATTAATATAAGCGAAAAATACATAAAAATATTTTATAAAATATATATTCTATATGCTAGATTTAAAATTGTAATCTATTTGCAAATTTTAAAAGCTATTCAATTTTGAATAAGTTAGATCCAGTTTAAAATAAGCTAATCTGGCAACACTGATATGGACATTAACATAAATTTGGCGCGTGTCTATTTTTGTATGTATGTGTGCACTTAACAGATCTAGGCACGAGCCAAAAGTGCTTATATAGTTATCTCGCTCTCATTTTGTTGGCATTATTTGTAGTATTTTTTTAATTATTGTAATTTTATTTATGCTAATAAATAACTTATTCTGCAATTTAATTTTATTGTGTTTGAGTGTTTAGAATTTTGCATTTGTTTTATAGTATTTTGACCCCGTATGTTAATGTAAATCTACATTACAGTGCTGCCAGATGTTAAGCGCCCGCATTAACTACATTCTGAGTAAAATAAATTAATATAATTGAAAAATACAATCCAATATTTTAATAAAATCATATATATTTTTATGGAATATGCTTGATTCATGACTATGAGCTATTGCAAATTTTATAAGCTATTCCATTTTGATTATGTTAGAACTAGCCTGAAATAAACTAGTGTGGCAGCGCTGGTACATTAACATGAATGCATATCCAATATACAAACTTCGTTTTGGCGCGTGTCTATTTCTGTATGTATGTGTGCACTTAACAGATCTAGGCACGAGCAAAAAATGCATATAGCTTTCTCGCTCTCTTGCATCCTTTTTGCATTATTTTTAATATTTTTATAAATTATTTTAATTTAAATTATGCTGATAAATAACTCATTATGAAATAAAATTTTTGCTCGCTTGGGTGATTAGAATCTTTGCAATTGTTTTATTTTATTTTGATTCCGTATGTTAATGTAAATCTAAATTACAGTGTTGCCAGATTTTGAGCGTCCGCAACGGCTAAATTCTGACAATGAGTAAAAATAAATTAATATAAGCGAAAAATACAAAAAAATATTTTATAAAATATTTATTGACTAAGAACATGCAAAAATTATGGCTGTTTATAATTTTATAAGCTATTCAATTTTGAATATGTTAGATCTAGACTGAAATAAGCTAATCTGGCAACACTGATACATTGAAATAAATTTGGCGCGTGTCTATGTATGTATGTATGTGTGCACTTAACAGATCTAGGCACGAGCCAAAAGTGCATATATAGCTTTCTCGCTCACTCTAATGCTATACCCTTGCCAATTAACGTATCGATGCTCTGATTCTTCTTCAAATCGATTTGTGCGTTACGTTCGAGTGTTGCCAAAATTAATTTGCGAATTTGTGCGAGTTTTAAATCGATTTTTCCTATTAATTTTAAAACGCAATTTTCATTGCGAGTGCCAATAGTGATAGCTAATAAATTAGTGACCGTTCTTAAGATTAATATACATATTTATGCGATTTTAATATATAAGACGAGTGCGTTGCTTATAGCTGCAACTGACAGTGTGTCTGTGTGTGTATATGAGTGTGGCGCGCAAGTGTTTTAGGTGCCGCACTTATTAACTTTTTGTTAATTGTGTTATTATTGAAATAATAAAGCATACGTTATATTATATTAAATATATAGTACGTAAAGTAAATATCAAAATTGTTTGCCTGTTTCTTAGGTGCCCGTGGCGGTATAGTGTGCATATATTGATGTACATATACTTATATTTGTATATATGTATGTATGCTTTATAATTGCAACCAGCAAACACAAATTTTGGATAAACTATTTTTCTTAGACTTAAAGACTATTTAATTTAATTCGGAGTGTGTGTGATATTCGGTAACGGTTTTCGCGTTCATCATTTCATGGCTGTAAGCTCGAGCTAAGTTTATATACAAATATAAAATTATATTTATATAAATTATATTAAATTATTATATATTTGTATAAATATATTATATGTTATATTATATGTTATATATTATTTAAATATATAATAATTTTGTAGTTTTATTTATATATTCTTATAATAATATATATATTATATTTATAAATATATATATATTTTCTTTTATTGGTATATATATTTATTTCTATATAAATATTATATATCAAATTTATATATTTTATATTAATTATATTTTTATTTATTTAATTTAAATTATATTCAAATATAATTTAAGTATTTTGTTGTTTCATTTATTTCCATATATATTTCTTTATATAAACATATCTACCCATATATATATATATATATATATATATATTTATATAAATACATATACACATATATATATTGTTTATATATTATATAATTTATTTCTACAATACATATTATATTAAAATGCCACGCCTAGGTCGGCTGAGTGCCTCTCAGCGATCTCGGAATCGCCTCATAAGTAATAGGTTACAGAGGAACACAAACTCTGAGAGAGATCGTAGAGCAGGGTCGCAGGAAATAGTTGAAATTGAAAACAATCCGATTAGGAGTCCGACACAGACTGAAGCGGCTCTTCTGCATGGGGAAGGGGTGGCAGCCAACATGCGTAGATCGAGCCGTTTACAGAATCACCACACGTTCCACTGTACAGACAACTCAACAACGAAGAAACACTCTGAATCAGAGACTGAGACGGGCAGACCCATAAGTTCGACAGGGGAAAGGGTGTCCGATAGACTGCGGAGATCAAACCGCAGACGGGATGCAAGCATACGGACAACTGAACAGCTAGGAGACACAAGGAATAGGAGACTGAGACGTACAGACCCAGAAGCTCGACACGTGGAAAGGGTGTCCGATAGACAGCGTAGATCGAGCCGCAGACGCGATGCAAGTATACGGACAACTGAACAGCAAGGAAACACTTAAGTAGGAGGCAGAGACGGACAGACCAAGAAGTTCGACAAGGGGAAAGGGTGTCCGATAGACAGCGGAGATCGAGCCGCAGACGCGATGCAAGTATACGGACAACTGAACAGCAAGGAAACACTTTAAGTAGGAGGCAGAGACGGACAGACCAAGAAGTTCGACAAGGGGAAAGGGTGTCCGATAGACAGCGGAGATCGAACCGCAGGCGGGATACAAACATACGGACAACTGAGCAGCATCGAAACACTTTGAATAGACGGCAGAGACGGACAGATCCAGAAGCTCGAGAGGGGGAAAGGGTGTCCGATAGACTGCGAAGATCGAACCGCAGGCGGGATAACTTTGAGATCCGTGTTTTAGAAAGGGAGAGAGATAGGTTATATAGGTCTCAAGTTAGGGATAATTCTGCAAGGAGAATTGTCGAGCGAGCGCTTAACACTGCACGACGACAAAGTGCTCGATTATTAGCGCGACAAGCAATTACTGACGCCTTAAGACGTATTAGTCAAAGGGTCAGTCAAAATAGAAGCTTCAGTCAGAATAGGGCAGCAGAAAACCGAAGAAATGCTGAGCGTATGGCAGAGAATCGTGCGAATAACCCTCAGGACAATATTGCACACAGCTTAATCTCATTAGAGGCTCAAATAGGTATATTCAATAGAATGGTTAAGCTGGGCCCAAATCAAGTTTGCCTTTGTTGCAAAGGTCTGTGGTTTCCCCATCAATTACGTAAAATTTCTCGTGCTGTTATTGAAAGTCGCAACGAGTACAGTGCGGACATTTTATTTCTTTCAAATCAGTTTCCTTCTACTGATAACATGTTTCAATTTTGCAATACGTGTAGCACGCACATTAGAGCTGGTAGGAAACCAAAATTTTCCATTACAAATGGCTTAGATTTCCCTGACCTTCCCGAGTGTCTAAAAGGTCTTACTCGTTTAGAGGAACAACTTATTTCTCCTCGAATTCCATTTATGATTATAAAGTCCTTAGGCGTTGATCGACAGAATGCTATCAAAGGAGCTGTAGTCAATGTTCCCATTTCTGTTAGCAATATCGTGACTTCCCTTCCACGAGCTTTTCATGAAGCACAGGTAGTCCAGCTCCACCTCCGACGTAGAATGGAATATAGCCATGATTACATGGCTGAAACCATTAGGCCTCTAAAGATTGCAGATGCAATTAGGTATTTAATAGACACAGAGCTTTATAGGAAACACAATGTAGTACTGAACGAACAGTGGATTTCAAATTTTACTTCCAATACTGTTCCTTTCATAGCTTCTCAAGCAGATGCAGAGTTATTGGAGGGACTCAATCTAGAATTTCAACAAACATTTCGTCCTGCTAACGATGATGTTGAAATTGAGGAGGAGCTCAATCCTGGGGGTCATGAAACTCTGCTTGAGAATAATCAGGATGAGAATACAGCCATGCAAAGAATCATAATTGCTCCTGGCGAAGGCCAAAGACCCCTAGATATGATTCTGGATGCTGATTCTGAGGAATTAGCATTTCCTTCTATATTTGCTGGCATCAAAAGAAAGTCTTCAGAAAGTTTTACAACCATTGTTAGGTCTGAGCTTCGAAATTTTGATAGGAGAGGTTGTAGAATTGATAAATTATTCTTTAATTATAAGAAGTTAGAGCTGATTAAAATTAGAAATAATACTTCCATTTGCTTGAGAAAGCACAGCGCCTCACGTGCTATAACAGCTTCTAACGCTCTTAATGAAGAGCATATGGACCATCTTATTCGCCAAAATGCAGGCTATAGGGTCCTTCAGGGTATTCGCACATCTCCTGCTCATTGGGAAGCAGAAAAAAGAAAAGTTATGGCCATGATTCGCCAGTTTGGCTTGCCTACTTTTTTTATTACATTGTCGGCTGCTGAAAGTAAGTGGTTCGAACTGCTTGTCCTTTTAAAAATGAATGTGGACAAACAGCAAGTTACAGAAGAGGAGGCAATTGCGTTGCCTTCTAATGAGAAGGTACGGTTAATTCGCACCGATCCTGTAACTTGTGCTAGGTATTTTGACTATCGGTATAGGCAATTGTTTAAGCTTATGAAGAAGCAGGGCGGTATTTTCGGACGACATAATGTTGATATGTACTACTGGCGAGTTGAATTCCAGCAGAGAGGCTCACCTCATATCCACGGGATGTTTTGGCTGAAAGATGCCCCTCAAGTGGATTTAGACAACGCTGAATCTTTTCCCCAAGTAATTGATTTTATTGATCAGTTTATTACTACTGATGTTACAAATCAAGAGCTCTCTGAATTCATTACATACCAAAAGCACAAGCACGGGCATTCATGCAAACGTGAAGTGAGGGGAAACTCTATTTGTCGCTTTGGTATTCCGTACTTTCCAATGCCTAATACAGACATTTTAAAGCCTCTTCCTGAAGATACTCAACAAATTCGTCAGCATCGTGAAAATTTAAAAAAAATTCAGAAATTTCTAGCGCTGTCTTTCGATGCTGACAGTATAAATCACTTAAGCATATTCGAAAATTTTCTATCTCACGACCAAGTAAGCCTCACTTACGAGGACTATATATATGCTATTAGGTCTGGTTTGAAAAAACCACAAGTTTTCCTTAAGAGAAGTTTCGCAGCAATTAATGTTAATGCTTACAATAAACACATTCTAGCCATGCAAAGAGCCAATAATGATATTCAATTCATATTGGACCCTTATGCATGCTGCAGCTATATAATTAATTATATAAACAAATCCCAAAGAGGCATTTCAAAACTGATGCGAGAGGTGATCGAAGAAATTAAAGATCAGAACGTGTCAATTAAGAAAAAGCTGCAGTATATTGGTCACAAATTTATTTCCGGCACTGAGATTTCTGCTCAGGAAGCCGCCTACTGTTGTTTAGGTATGCGTTTGTCTGAGACTAGCAACGCCGAAGTGTATATTAATACCCTATTACCAGAACATAGAGTGAGAATGCTTAAGCCTAGACAACAACTACAAAATATGTCTCCAGATTCAAATGACATATTTGTAGTGGGACTGCTGAATCACTATGAACAGCGACCACATAGTCTCGACGGCCTGTGTTTAGCCGATTTTGCTGCTGAGTATAGTTTCACAAAATCGACAAGATCAACTCGTCAAAGTAGTGATATCGAAGATGGCGACGAAAATGAGGATATAGGGGGCAGACCCATTCCTCTTATTGACGGAAGTGGGTTTGTTAGGGCGAGGACAAAGCCTCGAATAATTAGATTTAGGAGTTTTAGTTTGCATACCGATAGACAAAATTATTTTAGGGAACTTCTTATGCTATATTTTCCATGGAGGAATGAAGAGGTAGAATTAGTTCAGAGAAATTGTGAGGAAGTTTATACAGAGAATGAGGAGTCGATTAGGGTTATGTTTAAAAAGTATAATATTTTAGAGGATTTAGAAGACGCGCTTAGAAGGGTAATGCAAGGTGAGGGCAATACTGAGGAAGAGCAGTTACCTGGCCAGATAGATGATGAGTTTCAGGTCTTAGCCTTTCCTGAAATAAGTTCTCAGCTAAATGTTTTGAATTTAAATGACAACAATGTCCAAAATGAAGTTCCGGACGATACAATCCGAATAATAAAACTTCCTCCACTAATATCTCTTGAAAGCTTATCAGTTATTGTTCGCTCATTAAATTTGAAGCAAAAATCGTTCTTTACTCATGTCCTACACAATGCTCACCATAATTTAGTTTTCCACGAATTTGTGGGTGGTGGAGCAGGTGTTGGCAAAAGTAGATTAATTTCAGCACTTTTTCAATCCCTTTCTCAATTGTACAATAGTAGGCCTGGATGCAACCCAACCACTTCCAAAATTCTTTTATGTGCTCCCACAGGAAAGGCAGCATTCGGAATTGGAGGGTCTACCCTTCATTCTCTGTTTTCACTTCCTGTGAATCAATCTGCATCCGCTTTTAGAGATCTTGGACCTGACTTATTAAATACCCTCCGTTCAAGATTTATTGATCTTAAAATCTTAATCATTGACGAAGTTTCAATGGTCGGTGCCAAAATGTTTTCCTATTTGGATTCTCGCCTTAGACAAATTTTAAATAACAGAGAAGTACCATTTGGAGGGATTTCTGTTATTGTTTTCGGCGATCTTAGACAGCTTAGCCCTGTTGGAGATCGATGGATTTTCAAGTCCAATTCAGCGTTGCATGACCCATACGCAGCTATATATGGGACGTTTCTGTGGGACTCTTTTAAGTTTTTTGAGCTCACAGAGATTATGCGACAGCGAGATGACCAAGCTTTTGCAATAGCATTAAATAACATGGCATCCGGTCATATGTCGTCCGACGATATAAGTTTGCTTAGGTCCAGAATTTTCGACGAAAGTCAGTTGCCAAATGATGCAATTCATTTGTTTTTTAGGAATGAAGATACATCTGTATTTAACGCGGCAAAATTAAACTCCATTTCAACTGCTCAACACATTTCAGCTGCTCTTGATTTTATAAAGGCCTCACATCTTAGCGCAGAAGTTAAAAACAGACATCTAGAGGCAGTCAAATCTTTTCCGACCGCCAAGACTCAAGGACTATGCCCCTCTCTTATTTTAAAAACCACTGCCAAGTATATGATGACGGTCAACGTAGATACCTCTGATGGTTTAGTAAACGGAGCCTCCGGTATTCTAATGGACATAAGTTTCAATACATCCAATTCTCCCCATGTTCTTTGGATAAAATTCATTGACGAAAGTGTAGGAATTAATGCTCGGGCTAAGTGCCCCCATTCTCTAGACTCTTCTTGGACCCCAATTCACAAAACTACCAAAAGTTTTCAGTTTCATTCCAATCAGCAAATTACTATTGACCGTAAGCAGTTTCCAGTTGTACCTGCCGAAGGTATAACTATTCATAAAAGCCAAGGGGCTACTTATAGCAAAGTTGTAGTTCATACATTTCCAAGAATGAGTCGTGAGTCCTTATATGTAGCTTGCAGTAGGTCCACTAGTGCTGCAGGCCTTTTCATTATTGGGGAATTCGTGCCCCCAAGATCAGACTCCCGATCGCCCGTAGAGCAAGAGCTTCAAAGTCTGCGCAGTACAAAATTATTAAAAACGCACTATGACTGTCTATTCGACAGCAATAAATTCAACACACTCTTCCATAACACGGAAAGCTTCCATTGCCACATTAGCGATATTTGCTCCGATTAGCTAATGCTTCGTGCTTCTTTATTATGTTTCGTTGAAACTTCAACATTCTCTAACGAGACATGTGAAGTACCTGGCTTTAACAGTGTAGTGCGCCTCGATTGTGAATCATTAGCTAATAGAACTCGACCAAAAAGAGGCATAATTATTCTCATTAAAAATGAACTTTTCGAGCATGTCAGTCTCTGCTCCAGTGGTCGATATTATGCTGATTCAAATAATATAGCTTCTGCAGTGTTTGAGTTTGCAGTGTTTAAATACAAGTCTTTAGGATTTTTAGTTGTGTATCGAACTCCCAGTTATCCATTGCCTAAATTTGAAACAGAATTTGAGAACTTATTTCAGAGTTTTTCATTTTTAGATAGCAGTTCCATAGTTTTAGGAGATTTTAATTTGTGCTTACGATCTCTCAGAGGATGTAGTGGTAGGATTTATGATTTTCTAGGTAGCTTAAATTATGCATCTCTTTTAGATTTGAATTCGTCTACAACCAATTGTGGTACGCACATTGATTGGGCGATGACAAATATTTCTGATAGCAGGGCCAACGCGCGCACATTTGAGACCATATATAGTCATCATAGTGGTATTTTAGTTAGCATAGATGAATGAGCTTTAGGTATTTCAATTCTTTAGTTATTTATGTATAAACTTAAGTCTAGGTATTTTATGTAAATATTATTTATTTATTTTTGTTGAGTTTAAGTTAAAGTCTTCATATCTTTTTTTTAAATTTTTTAAGTATTTTCATTAATATATATATATTTTTTATTTTGTTTTAGTTTAAATATTTAAAATATTTTTTTTTATTTAATTATTATTTTTTATTTAATTATTTTTTTTCATTTTATTCATTTTTTTTTTCATTTTTTATTTATTTTTATTAATATATATATATTTTTTATTTTGTTTTAGTTTAAATATTTAAAATATTTTTTTTTATTTAATTATTATTTTTTATTTAATTATTTTTTTCATTTTATTCATTTTTTTAATTTATTATTATTTATTATTATATCTTTTCTTTCCTGTACATACTTTTTCTTTCCTGTACATACTTTTTCATTCCTGTACATACATAGTATTATTTATGTCTTTATAAGTTTATGTATATAAATCTGCACGGATAGCAGAAATTAAAATTTTGGGGAACTTAGGGGTTGCTTAATGCAACTCAAGTCGACTCGTAGGTCCCCAAAAGTTTTTTTTTGGATTCAGTGACCCCATTACAATTGTAGTGGCCTCCCCGTGGTGTTCCCTGGGTACCGATAGTACTTTCTTATCGGAAGCTAATTCGAGCGGCGACAAATCTATGTAGCTTTAAATATAAGTATTTATGATTATTATAACTAGGAAAAATCTTTTAACTTTAAGTCTATTTGGTTTTTAATACTATTTGCTTTTTCCCATAAGTACAGGGTCTCCTACTGTCGAGCTTGCTCCACTGTAGCTTAATGCATTTTTACATTTAATAAAATATTTTCTTTTAGAACCGACATCGACAAAGGGTCTTTAGAATTTGGTTCGCATAAATTCATTATTTTGGCAATCGAGGGCAACACAAAGCATAATGAGGGAGAGCTACTAATTTGCAATTCTTTAAAAATTCTCTCAAAATTTTCAAGGAGTACTAATATTACTTTTAATGTCGATATGGGCACCATTTCAAGTTTTTGACCGCCTTCAGTCTCACTTAATATACTGTTAACAGCTGACCAGTTATTTACTATAGAATTAAGCATAGTATAATTAGAATTCCATCTTGTAGGGCAAGAGTTTTTTAATGTTGTGTTTAGTCTATGCTGCAAATTTGCTTTTTTAAAATATTTTACGATTTTTTTGCATGCGTGTAAAATGTTTTGAAGCTCATCTGCTTCGTCAAATGATTTTGACAACACGTTTGAAAATAGATGGCTGCTACAATTCAATCTAATATTATTTTCCAATGCTTTTTTTATATTCGATCCCCTATCTGTCACGGACTTAACATCGGCTATATTTTGGACATCAAACTGTGCAAAAACGGTTAACAATTTGTTCAAAATATTTTCACCCGTTGATTTTACAAAATCCATAGATTTTAAGCCCAAAATCAAATCGTTCATTTTGAAATCTTTTAAATAATGGAGAGTGACACCCAAAAAATTTCTGTTGACGTACTTATCCGTCCACATATCAATTGTTGCTGATACTTAACCATTATTTTCTGCTTCTCTTATATCGGTGGATATTATCGCCCGCTTCTCTTCTGCATCTTTCTCCGCATTTCGGCTCAATGTCGTTGCGTCGGGCAGTAGGTCGTCAACATCAACGTTCGCACCATATGTAGCACCAATTTTTATAAAAAATTTGACCAGGTTTCGAAATCCAGTCCCGTTCACAGCTGACAACGGACGACAATCCTGAACAAGCCAGTCACTGCACTTCTCTGTAGCAGTTTTTTTGTCCAAGCCAGAAACCTTTTTTTGCTTCCGTTGGCTGTCGTAAAGACACACAGCATTTGTGACGTGACAAATTTGAAGTTTGGTTGCAAACAAATTTGAGCTTTTTTCTACATGTTTTGCAAAAAACCCAGCCATCCAGGATAGTTTCATCCTCTTGCAAAATGTAACATAATATTGTCCAAATTACACTTTTTCCTTTGTGTATTCGAGCTACGGTATATAAACCACGATCAATTTTATTTTTAATTATTTCAGCTGTCATATCTGCAATGCTTCCGCTGGCAAAATCAAAGAAGGACTGATGCTAATAAGCGGTCAAGTGAAAAACAAAACAACCAAAACAACAACATGTACACACAGACACCATGGTGTGTAAAAAAACACTATGGTGATACATAGTGTTGCCTACTTCTATTTATTGCGCTGTGCCTTTTTTTAACTTGCGGTTGTTCCACCTGGTGTTGGGATTATATCGATATTCACCCTTATCGATTATAGCGATATTTTAAATTAAACTATCGATATTATAATATATCGTCGTTTTTGCCTTTGAATTTACAGATAAAAACATTAGAAATTTTTCAGGAATTAAGCTTTAATAATTGATTTTGTTATTGCTTTTTGCTTGGGAGCAGTTTTCTCATATTTTGTGTTTTCTGGAAAAAAGTTACGAATGTTCCCAGATGGTTTTGGAACGTCATCTACAGTGCATTGGAGGTGGAACCTTCGAAGATGATCCAAAATGTTGCTAGTGTTTCCGCTTGTCTTGCAAATTTTTGAGCACATTTTACACTTCGCAATTTGGCTGGTAGCTGACTTTTCAAAGTACATCCATGCCACTGACTTACGCGACCGTTTTTGGGCAACTTCCTCATCCAAGTCGCTCACCAATGCACTTTCGACAATTGCGGCCGATCCGTCTTCTTAAACAAGAAAAAAACACGGTTAATATACTGTTTGTCATTGAATGTACACAATCGCACACACATGGACACACTCTAAATACGCGAACATGCAATTGCCAAGTACTTATCACTGGATTTTTTCGCCAAGTAACGATCCATAATCCGTAGCCGCCAACACCAATAATGACCTAACTAAATTTATAAAAATATAATGGATTAGACCTTGGTTTTAAGCGCAAGTTAAAAAATTTTAACTCACATTAAGAAAGAACACGCGCCAAAAGTTGCAGAGCAGAACTGACGCCAAGCTCAAAAGCTCAAAATCTTATTGATATTCTCCATTCCAATGGCCTTGTCGATAATATCGATATTTCCTCGATATAATCCCAACACTATTCCACCATGCGTTTTGAGTATGAGTGCCACCGGCACCCGCTGCCTATAAGTGCCTGTGTGCATGGAAAAAAAACGGGACATTTTATGAGCGAGTGCGAGACATTGCCGGCACTCGTGTCACACACAAAACTTTTGATGAGTGTGTGTCTTTGCGTTGCTTAGCCGGTGTTGAGTGGCACCGGGACACACATTTCATTGGGTGTGAGTAGGGTGGCAAAAAGTGACACCCTCTGATTTGTTCCAATTTTCTTTCAATTGTTGAGACTAGCTCCACCAGCTCGTCCTTTATCTCCCGAAAAACCATGTACTCCTCCGCGACCATTGCACTCAGCATGTTGCCGCTCGGCGTTTTGTTTATGCTGCCTGCCTTGCTGCAACTTGCAGCCTCAATCTTACGTTGTTTTGTAGGAGTTTCTAAAAGTACAATCAAATTTAATTGGATAGCTATTTAATCAATTTATTTTTTACTTACCTTTGTATACGACTTCAACATTCTCTTTCTCCTCTTCATTGGGCAGTAAGATGCTAAATATTATTGCTCCGGCCACTCCATCTACCGCCTTGTAGGAGTGAGCGCCACCCGTTGCTCTGCACTCCCTCTTGTTGTCTAGTTTTTTTTTTATAACCAGCTTCCAGCCTTTCCATACCTGTTATAAACAATGATCAATGATTTTCAATTATTTACTAGCTACTAGCTACTTACACAACGCCACTCCTCCGAAGTTTTGATAGGAGGGCCCACTGGACTCAGCTGGAGCGCCAAGTCCTGCCAAGCTGCTGCCACTGCCACCCTGTCCCCTTTTGTAAAGTTCCGGGCAATGTCCGGGTGCTTCTTCATAAATGCCAAAATAATGGCATCCTGGCTTGCGTTGCGATGTTTTCCCCTTAAAAATATCTCAAAATGTGTAAAATTTAAGAAAACAAACAAATTACTTACATTTTATGTACGATTGCTTCTTCTTCTTTAGTTTTTTATTCTTCTTCTTGTTATTTCAGACCCTAACTTCGAAAATCCTAATCGGTCAAGGTGGCAGCATCGGGCGCCAGTGGATAGAGCCCTGATTCGTTCCGATCAAATTATGATTTACTTTACGAAAATATCTTTAAGCTGCAAGCTGAAACAATAGCAAACGAAGAGTGCAGAGCATTAGCTGTTGATGCTGATCAAGAATATATATACTTTACGGGGTTCGCCACGCCTTAATAGACCCGTTTTTACTTTTTTAAAGTACTGGGTCTAAAAACCTAGTTTCATGTCGGCCAGATCGGTTATAAGGCAGCTATAAGAAATAATGCCCCGAATCATATGAAACTTGGTAGGTTATATTGAAAGCATATACAATTTATACAAACCAAATTTCAAATCAAAAGCTTCAAAATTAGAGTTTATTCCGAAATAAACGGAAGAAAAAACCACTGTGGAGGGGTTAGCTTCTTGGCGTTGCAACGTTGCAACCAACGCGTTGGTAGATATTTCTCGTCATAAAGAAAATTTTTTGCCTTCCAACACTCGGACATAATGGTCGTCACATCCGCAATGCGCTCTTTTATCATTTCCAGCAAAGTCTCCGTGTTCCGGGACTTGACTGGTATTATAAAGAACTCACCACTTTCTCGGTCGGGGCTTTCAAACACATTGGAGCTCGGTAATTGTTCAATACGGACCCTGAGCTCCAAAAATTATGAATTTTTTTTTTCTGAATAAACCCCGATTTAACATGAATTATGGTGAAAAAATTATGCGGGGGACTCTTATAGATTTTTTATACCCTTGCAGAGGGTATTGTAGTTTTGTCACGAAATGTGTAACGCATTGAAGGAAGCCTCACAGACCCCATAAAGTATATATATTCTTGATCAGGGCGACGAGCTGAATCGTTATAGCCATCTCTGTCTGTCCGTCTGTTTCTATGCAAACTAGTCTCTCAGTTTTGAAGCTATCTTGATGAAACTTGGTACAGGTCCGTCTTTTTGCTGCACGCAGTACATATGTCGGAACCGGCCGGATCGGATAACTATATCATATAGCTGCCATAGGAACGATCGTTTGGAAATAAACATTTAGTATGAAAAACTTTTTGTTTCTCAAGATATCTCAACCAAATATACACATTATGTGTTTGATTAAGTTTTAAACAGGCTGACCAAATTTGGTGCAAATCGGACTACTATATCATATAGCTGCCATAGGAACGATCGTTTGGAAATAAACATTTAGTATGAAAAACTTTTTGTTTCTCAAGATATCTCAACCAAATATACACATTATGTGTTTGATTAAGTTTTAAACAGGCTGACCAAATTTGGTGTAAATCGGACTACTATATCATATAGCTGCCATAGGAACGATCGGTTCGAAAACAACATTTGGTATGAAAACCTTTTTGTTTCTCAAAATATCTCAACCAAATATACACACTGTCTGTTTGATTAAGTTTTAAACAAGCTGACCAAATTTGGTGTAAATCGGACTACTATATCATATAGCTGCTATGGGCACAGGGCACTGCAAGGGTATCCAAACTTTGGCGCGACAAAGTTAGCTTGCGCTATATTTGTTTCTCAAAATATCTCAACCAAATATACACATTGTGTGTTTGATTAATTTGATTGAAATATTTATCTCTTTGTTATTATTGGTGGCACTGAAAAGGGCCGATTTGCTAAAATGCCATGTCATTTTACTGCACGGCTCCTTGCTGGGCATCTTTCTCGGCTTCAGAATTCTGTGGGAGACATTATAATATAAAAAGATGTGCCGAATTAAAATACTAATTTAAAAAAAAAAACGCGCGATTTTTTTAGACCCAGTACTTTAAAAAGTACAAATGGGTCTATTAAGGTTGTGCAAAAAAATGTGCGTAACAGGCAGAAGGAGGCGTGGCAGACCCCATAAACTATATATATTATTGATCAGCATCAACAGCCGAGTCGATATAGCCATGTCCGTCTGTCTGTCTGTCCGTCTGTCCGTCTGTCCGTCTGTCTGTCTGTCCCTTTTTTGAGTTCCTAGATCTCAGAGACTATAAGAGCTAGAGACACAAAATTTGGCATGTAGGTTTATCTATATCTTGCATTGATCAAGTTTGTTTTAGATTTTTGCCACGCCCACCTCGGCCCCCGGAAATTGAAATACAAAACTTCGAAGTCCAATTACAAGAGCCCCTTTAGTGCTAGCGTCTTTATTTTTGGCACATATAATAAACACTATAGTCCAAACCAGTCCACCAAATTTCATTCAAATCGGATGATAAACGCGAAAGTAATTCAACTAACAATGTTACGGGCAAGAGGAAGAAGAAGAGACGCCAGCGACCTCTATGTTTATGAAGTGGCGCCATCTATTGAATGGTACGCAACATTGAAAAGCAATCTAGTGAACGCTTTGCACTCAAAAAGTACTGGGTCTCCTACTGTCGAGCTTGCTCCACTGTAGCTTAGTGCATTTTTTTAACTTCCGATTTACATCCTCAAAATGGACTTCTGAATTCAGTCCAGAAACTTTGTTAGTGTCGTACAATTTTCCTATAGCCATGAAAATTTCGTGTATCCGTGCCTTCTGGCTTTTGAATTTCTTGAAACATTCAAACCGAGCCAAATATCGATAATTATAATCTGCAGCAGAGTGTCGGTGCTCCGGGACTCAACTGGGACCATAAAAAACACCACTTTCTCGGTCAATGCCACTGACCTTCGACCAATCGTCCACAGTTATACTTTCTTTTCCCCACTTTGGCCTCGTCTATCTCTACTATTCTTCCTGGACCTCCAATAGTAGGACGACTATTTCTGATGCTCCAGTCAATATAAACCTCACGGAGGTAGCTCTTCCAATCAATAACGGAAGGCCGTGACCATTCCAGTTGATGTTCCATAATTTCAATATCTCCGTGAACCCGCATTGCGTCAAGCATTACAAAATATGCTATTTTTGAAATGGGGAAATGTGTTCCGTCGAAGATAGTGTTCTTCCGGACACTTTCTTGAAAGTTGCACACAACTTTCTGCTTCTTCCTCTTCGGATTGGTTTCCATAATCGTATCAAAGCAGCGAAAATAGAAAACAGTCTCGCTCCTCTTCACAAATGTGCACATGGCACCACATTTGGGGCAAACCTTCTCTCTAAGTATAACTTTATGGCTATAAAAAAAGTTAAATAGCTCCTCCTCCTCAAGGTTCAAAAATTCCTGGATATTTAAACTGGAGCCTGTGCAGGACATTGTGATAGTTTTTAAAAAAACGTAAGGCACTTTCAAGATCAAAAACACAACTCTCAGTTGTGTAACAAAACTCAAATGATCTTTTCAGAAACTGCCGCGACAAAATTGCAAACGGTATTTACCGTTACAATGTCGCGCCATAGTGTCGAGTCGACTCGCTTTCATTGTACCCTATTTAGCTATTTTATAGCTAGCTTAGAAATTTTCAAAATAACACCAAAATAATTCGTTGCCTATTTAGCTATTTTATAGCTAGTTTCGCAACTCTGATAACAACGGACAGCACTATTTCTGCAACTGCTTTGCATGGTTAGGCTGCAAACATAGTGTGCGCTGAGACGAAGACGAAGCTGAAGACAAATTGCTTGCGTTGCGAGTAAGCTAATAGCACTAACCAATGAATCTTGTAAAAAACTTGTGAAAGAAGAAATTGCTAATTATGACCAATCAGAATTTTTCATTTTTAATAAGAATTTTAAAACTATAAATAATAATCTAAAACTCAAAGCGCCGCAAGACGAGTTTTTTAACATGATAAAACTGCATTATTCAATTTTTCACAACATAATTAAAAAATTCCCACATGTTAGAAAAATTAAAGAAACAATATTTAATGAGTGTATTTTAAAGACAAAAAGCGACCCAAAATTCGAAGAATGGTTTTCTGAAAACTATGGCTGTAGTGAGCATCGAAGACATATATTAAATTATTTTCTGATCGTCCTGCTTAAAAAAAATAGTATTTGGCTAACGGAGCAGTTGCGTGGTGCATCTGAAAAACATAAAAGCACACGGAAAGTTGAAATATTATAATCCTAAATTTAAATAGTACGCCATCAACAACGGGGTCAGAGTCGTTTAAGTTATGTGGTGTTAACTGGATACCGATTTTGTACTCATTGTACATTATAATCGGAAGCGAATTCGAGCGGCGACTTGCATTGATTTAGAAAATAATAAAAAACACAATGTAACACAGATTATTTTATATAAACACATCAATAACATAATTATAAAAATGCATGGTCAGTTGACTCTGAATTTGCTTAATTTCCCTGATATTTTTCTTTTTCAAATATTAAAAAAAATAAAACCATAAAAAAATATTACAAACTAATAAATAGGAAATAAGAAACATAGTTTATTATTTAAAAAAAATGGATCGACTATAGTCGAACCGCCAAAAAATGTTTGTCAGGCAAACGACCTGCCGACACAGCCACCACGCGCAAGCAGGCGCCGCGGCGTCAAAAGCAATATATGTACATACAGAGGTAGTCAAAATTATTTACACAAAACTAAAGTTGAATCTTCTTGTCATTTGAAGTTCCTTCATGTACATTTTGGTATCAATGGAAAGATCTTTTGAATCCCGTTTGAATGATACAAAAATTTTCTTAACCCATTAAGTACCCATTGAATTTTTCGACTGTTTGTAAAATACTGGTTTTTTGACTTTTTTCCTCGATTTTTTGAACGAATGTTTTGATGCAAAAAGTTTCTTTAAACAATTTAAATAGTGTCATCAAAAAATTTTTCAAAAATATTTTTTCTTATATTTTTTATGATTTTTTGAATGGGATGATCTCAAAAAATTTTTGTATGAAAAAGAGAAAAAAGTGGCAAAATTAGTCATTTTTGGCAATTTTTAAAAAATCATAATAAATATAAGGAAAAATATTTTTGAAAAAATTTTGTTGCTGACACTATTTAAATTGTTTAAAGAAACTTTCTGCATCAAAACATTCGTTCAAAAAAATCGAGGAAAAAAGTCAAAAAACCAGTATTTTACAAACAGTCGAAAAATTCAATGGGTACTTAATGGGTTAAGAAAATTTTTGTATCATTCAAACGGGATTCAAAAGACCTTTTCATTGATACCAAAATGTGCATGAAGTGACTTCAAATGACGGATAGATTCAACTTTAGTTTTGTGTAAATACTTTTGACTACCCTTGTATATATATTTAACAGAGCCATTGTCGTTCGCTACGAAGCTGTTTCTTCGATTTGCTTCTTAAATAATCAACGCAACGCGCTGTAGCCAACTTTCATAAAAACCCACCCCCAAATACATTCGCATTTTGTCTGTCCGCAAAAAAAAAACATGAGAGAGCAAGCGACACAGAAACTACTCTTCTGCTGTAAGGTCGATACGATACTGATGCAATCAAGTCGTAAATCGTTTCTCTCTGCTCGGCAATGTCTGCTATGTTCGTTGATCGCTCGGGTGGGACCTACAGCTTCGTGAAATTTGCCAAAGATCTGGAACCTATGATCAGCAAAAAAAAGCGTAACACAAAAATAGCTGTTTGACACATCTATGTATTCATTGGTTAGTGCTAATAGGTTGCATAGTGCAAGAAGAATTGGTTGCGCTTTTGTTATGTTAGTCGCAATGGATTTCTCATCAGATGATGATCTGCTGATTGAGTAAAGTTTATTTTTTAAATTAAAACGTAAAAAAGTAAATGAAAAAAAATGCTCACTATAAATTTGGCGAATTTCATCATTTGTTTGATGAGCTGCGCCAAGATGAGAAACAATTTGTGGAATATACCAGAATGAAAATGAGCACATTAGATTACATTTTAATAAAAATTGAACGACTGATTATTAAAAATTGGACTAATTTTAATAAAACTCCAATTATAAAACCCCAACATGATCGACGCCAAAGCATAGACAGAACAAACAAAAAAACAACGGTAAAATAGCAAGCGATTCGTCTTCAAAATCAGTACAGCAGCGTTTGAAGCTGATTGCTTGCGTTTCGTCTTCATCTTCGTCTTCGTCTCGGCCCGCACTATGCTTGCGGGCGAGCGAATTCATATGATTTGTTCTGCACTGTTTTTCGTCTTCAGCTTCGTCTTCGTCTTCGTCTTTATCTTCGTCTCAGCGCGCACTATGTTTGCAGCCTTAGTTTTGTGTAGTAGTTTTTCTTAAAATTAGTGTTAATCACAGCACAACAACAAACAAACAATAATAACAACAACAAACACAAAACCTACAACAACAACAAAAACAACACCAAAAACCAACAACAACAACATTGCAAGTGCCCTGCGCAAGCCGTTTTAAGTGTAAAAAAATTAAACTTTAAAATTAATTTAAAAAAAAAACTATAAGAGTCCCCCGCATAATTTTTAGACCCAGTACTTTAAAAAAGTACAAATGGGTCTATTAAGTTTGTCCAAAAAAATGTGCGTAACAGGCAGAAGGAGGCGTGGCAGACCCCATAAAGTATATATATTCTTGATCAGCATCAACAGCCGAGTCTATATAGCCATGTCCGTCTGTCCCTTTTTGTGTCGCCTAGATCTCAGAGACTATAAGAGCTAGAGACACCAAATTTGGCATGTAGGTACATCGTTATCATGCATTGATCAAGTTTGTTTTAGATTTTTTCCACGCCCCCCCTCCGCCCCCAGAAATTGAAATACAAAATTTTGAAGTCGAATTACAAAAGCCCTTTTAATGCTAGCGCCTTGGGTTTTGATAGATATAATATACTCTATAGTTCAAACCTGTCCTGCAAATTTCATTCAAATCGGATGATAAACGCGGAAGTTATTCAACTAACAATGTTACGTTCAAAAGCAAGAAGAAGTTACTCTATCGACCTCTGTGTTTATTAACTTATCTTCGTAGTGGCGCCATCTATTGAATGGTACGCAACATTGATGAACAGTATATAGTGAACGGCTTGCACTCACAAAGTACTGGGTCTCCTACTGTCGAGCATGCTCTACTGTAGCTTACTGCATTTTTATACCCTTGCAGAGGGTATTATATTTTTGTCACGAAATGTGTAACGCATTGAAGGAAGCCTCACAGACCCCATAAAGTATATATATTCTTGATCAGGACGACGAGCTGAGTCGATATAGCCATGTCCGTCTGTCCGTGTGTCCGTCTGTTTCTATGCAAACTAGTCTCTCAGTTTTGAAGCTATCTTGATGAAACTTGGTACAGGTCCGTCTTTTTGCTGCACGCAGTACATATGTCGGAACCGGCCGGATCGGATAACTATATCATATAGCTGCCATAGGAACGATCGGTTCGAAAACAACATTTAGTATGAAAAACTTTTTTGTTCCTCAAAATATCTCAACCAAATATACACATTGTGTGTTTGATTAAGTTTTAAACAGGCTGACCAAATTTGGTGTAAATCGGACTACTATATCATATAGCTGCCATAGGAACGATCGGTTAAAAAAAACATTTAACAAATTTTGCAAAAAGATCTGTCGGTTTTAACAGGGCACTGCAAGGGTATCCAAACTTTGGCGCGCCAAAGTTAGCTTGCGCTATATTTTCACATAAATTCAATTCATGATAAATCGGGGTCTATTCAGAAAAAAAATTTAATTAAATTTTTGGAGCTCTGGGTCTGTATTTAACATTTACCTGGAATTAAATTAATCGTCCGCAGTTGTATATTCATTTACCCACTTTTGCCTCATATATCTCTACTATTCTGCCATGGCTCAACCAAGCACATTGTAACCGAAGTAGGCAATTTGGTTAGAAACTGCAACATGAATTTGCCAAATGATGCCGTTCCAGTGTTTATTACAGCATCTATTGAGTTAGGGGCATCCTGTCGACGCTTAGAGGCCTGCGGTCTCCTCTTGAAACCGTTTTGTTCTGGCTGACGTAATCCTTTCACACTTTTGTAAAGTGCAAAGTGCAATTATCGATGCTATTCAACGAGGTCATGGAAACCATTTGTTTCAATCAAATTTCCTGTGTTGAGGCATGCACTTTTGTAAGTTTTATATGGATAGTTCCGTATAATTGAATCAGTTTACTCCACTCAGTGATGACACAAAAAGTTTATTAAGAACTTGTTTATATAAAGATAGACATAAATATTTAGACACATATAAATTTATTGTTTTTTTTCCTTGTTTTTATTTTTGTATAATAGTACAACATTGTGAATTTAAACCGATGTTTAAATCTTTAATAAACTTGTTCATGCTTTTGAATTTTTAATCCCATTGAGTTTTTGTAACACTTAGCATTAAGCAACATATTTTTATTCTTCAATTTCTGAATTAACTCCTCCAAAAATCACAACTCAATTTTCGGTGTTTAAAATTGTAAAATTATCGATATTAATTAAAGTTTGTATTTATGGGGCATCCCAGTGCTATGAAATGGGCGAAGATAGCTAAATTTAATAATGTAATGTAAAATGTGCTTATTCCAGGGACTCTAATCGTTACAACTTTAATAAATATAGCGCCAGCCAACTTTGGCGCGCCAAAGAGTACAATACTTGTGAACAAAAATGACTTTTTTATTAATTAATTAAATAATCAGGTGGGAGTGGCGGTAGTTATGTCAATGGATGATTAAAAAATGTGTAGCGAATATGTATATAAAAATGCATTAAGCTACAGTGGAGCAAGCTCGATAGTAGGAGACCCAGTACTTTTTGAGAGCAAAGCGTTCACTTTAGATTGTTCTTCAATGTTCCCTACCATTCAATAGATGGCGCCACTAAAATGATCACAGGTGTCGCTAGCGTCACTTCTTCTTCCTTTTGCCCGTAACATTGTTAGTTGAATAACTTCCGCGTTCATCATCCGATTGAATTGAAATTTTCTGGACAGGTTTGGACCATAGTGTGTATTATATGTAAAGAAAATCAAGACGCTAGCATTAAAGGTGCTCTTGTAATTCGACTTCGAAATTTTGTATTTCAATTTCTAGGGGCGGAGGTGGGCGTGGCAAAAATCTAAAACAAACTTGATCAATGGGAGATATAGATGAACCTACATGCCAAATTTTGTGTCTCTAGCTCTTATAGTCTCTGAGATCTAGGCGGCACAAAAAGGGACAGACAGACAGACGAACAGACAGACAGACAGACAGACGGACATGGCTATATTGACTCGGCTGTTGATGCTGATCAAGAATATATATACTTTATGGGGTCTGCCACGCCTCCTTCTGCCTGTTACGCACATTTTTTTTGACAAACTTAATAGACCCATTTGTACTTTTTCAAAGTACTGGGTCTAAAAATGGGGGCCTCTAGTAAGGAATTTCAAAAAATAAAATCTAAATCAAAAAATAACTGTTATTTCTGAAGGGGAAAAACAAAAATCTCAAAATAACAGTTAAAATTTATTTTCACAGAAAAAATTACAAAAGGAAAAGTTTATTGGGTAATTGCTGACTAAAAGTAAATACAAGTCTTTTGGTGTCCACAAAAGTAACCTTCTTAGCTAGTATGCTTATCAATGATTTTTTTGTCTAATTGTAAATTATTATCGATAACTGTTATTTTCGGTCCCTAACTATAAAGAAAGCAATGCCTCCTTCTTGGATTTCCATCTCGTTAGTAACGTTTGTTAGATACTGAATGGAAAACAGTCAGTTATACATAATTCATTAATCTGACCCGTTTTATTTAAGTTTTTAATTCATTGTACGGCGTTGCTATAAGCAACAAGTTCAACACTAAAATTTAAATTGAGTAGGCTAAAGTTAGGAACATATAGGGAGGATGATCCGCCCTTGAAGTTATCGAGTGGCTGGAGCTAAATTTATGGCAAGAAAAACTATTTTGTCAAGTCTTTAAGGCAAAAGGCAAGATGAGGAATTGGCCTTTACAATTGTATCTATAGACATTTGAATATTTAAATTATTTTATAAAAATCGAAAGTTATGTAAAATCAATGATGATTATCTTTTGAGTGCAGATAAATATATATTTAGGTAGGGGAAAATAAATGCAATATTTGTACTTTATTTTCAAAGTTAATTTATTAGGGCTTGGGAAGTCCGATTTCGACTTGTTCAACATAATATTTAGTTATTTACTTTAACAATACAAGTTTAAGGATTCTTTATTGTCTTCAATTAGCTTCTGCAATTAAAAAGCTTGTTACTAATTTCATTGGTAATCATCGATTGCCTATAGTTATTCTTACTTTCACAAAACATAAATTTTCTTTCACTTTTGCTTAGCATTTTTTATATTTACGTATACACATTTCTGAACAGGTAACATTGTAGCGCCTTTTATTCCGTGTTTTAATTTCTTATTAGTACAAATCCTAGATTTGTGGAGTCGGAAAATAATTAATCTAACTTAATGCTTAATAAATATTATTTCTTTACTATTTAAATATTTCATATTTGGACGTTATTTTGTGCCAGTTTAAATACTTATCCAGCTTTTAATAGTGCTTTAAGTACTTGTATATTCTATATGATTATACATACATATTTACCAGGTGTTAAATAGTCGAATTTGCGGACTAAAGTTTTCAAGTTTTAAATTTCATGTAAATCTCAAAAAATATTCTCCAAATTTTATCTTTAGTTTTTCATTACTATTTTATTACTATTTTCATTACATCTTGAGCTTTATTGTGCTTAAAGGCGGAAAAATAATTAATTATATATTTTCGAATGCTGTTATCTTGAGTACAGATTGACAAAACATGAATACCATATAAATACAATAAAATTGGTTTTAGATCAGGTCAGTATCATGTCCATTATAATTATCAACATTATTTTTAAAAAAGAATCGGACATTTCTTATTAAACGATTTTAACATTTTCCCAAAATGAATGAGGGAATTTTTTTTCAAACAAATATCTATTCCGGTACATTAAAAAATGAGTATGTATTTCGATAAAAAAATCTCTTTGGTTTTATATATTTATGTTAACGTTACCGGATCCAGTTTTTTATACCCTTGCAGAGGGTATTATAATTTTGTCACGAAATGTGTAACGCATTGAAGGAAGCCTCACAGACCCCATAAAGTATATATATTCTTGATCAGGGCGACGAGCTGAGTCGATATAGCCATGTCCGTCTGTCCGTCTGTCTGTCCGTCTGTCCGTCTGTTTCTATGCAAACTAGTCTCTCAGTTTTGAAGCTATCTTGATGAAACTTGGTACAGGTCCGTCTTTTTGCTGCACGCAGCACATATGTCGGAACCGGCCGGATCGGATAACTATATCATATAGCTGCCATAGGAACGATCGGTTGGAAATAAACATTTAGTATGAAAAACTTTTTTGTTTCTCAAGATATCTCAACCAAATATACACATTGTGTGTTTGATTAAGTTTTAAACAGGCTGACCAAATTTGGTGTAAATCGGACTACTATATCATATAGCTGCCATAGGAACGATCGGTTCGAACACAACATTTAGTATGAAAAACTTTTTGTTTCTCAAAATATCTCAACCAAATATACACATTGTGTGTTTGATTAAGTTTTAAATAGGCTGACCAAATTTGGTGTAAATCGGACTACTATATCATATAGCTGCCATAGGATCAATCGGTTCAAAATCATCAAATTTTTAAAAAATCTGACGTCTTACACAGGCACTGCAAGGGTATCCAAACTTTGGCGCGCCAAAGTTAGCTTGCGCTATATTTTTTGGTATGTTTAAAAATGTATAGACATCCTTTACACAAGAGCATCTCTATATAATTTTTGACTTTTAAGTGCATACGCTATTTACCATTAGAAATATTAAGAATTCATTTTCTGATGTATTTAGTTGGATGCAGTTAGTGCTCTTTTTATTGCGCTGGCTTCCATAAAAAGTTCGAAAGTTTTCGTGTTGTTACATTCTTGTGTAAAGGGTAAGATTAAAGTATAATTCATATTTTATTTTCAACAGTAGATCGTTGCTTTGAGATCTTCTGTAATCCACAATTTTGAAAATTTTTTTTTCTTGATTAGACACTTAAACATGAATAGTCTTATGTTTTAACTTTTATTTTAATACGTTAAAGATCAATCTTTAGGAATAAAACCTGAATTCAGATAGTTACCTAAATTATTCATAAAATTTCGAAATGTACTATATAAATATAATAAATTAAATCCTTATTGATATTGATAAATAGATCTCTTGTTGTACACCAACAGTTTTACAGAAATTCTTAAAGTTATGTAACTTCACGCTGTTGCAATTTAGTCTCTGTGTAGGTAGCAACCCAGTACTTTCGGTCCTTTAAATTAATTACACAACTATATTTGCAAATTCATTGCTCATTGAATGGGATTTACTTAGACCTATTATAAATATTTGTTCTTCAAATATCTGTTGCATCGAAAGTATCAACTTAATTGATAGTTATCATGCTATTGTGTGTATACATTTTTCTTTTAAGTATACTTAGCTTCGGTGATAGCTCTTTTTACTTAAAAAATAGTCGTCCAAATTTCTTTGTATATTTGTTGCATCTTTATCTTCAAAAATATAATGTATATCAAAATTTACTGTCAGTGATGCATAAACTTATCATAAATATGTTCATAATCTAGATATCATTAGACATGCGGCTGTGGCTGAAGTGACTAGAGGAGTTGGCGAAAGGAATTGATGACTTTCAGGTAGCTGAAAGACATTATCTTTAGTAACAGTATATATTCAGCTGCATCTTTATTATCTCATTGCAGATGAGATGATAACCAGTGCACACAAACTTATTCGGAAAATTAGTATTGGAAACCATCACTACCACTTGCAATGTAGTCGATAGCTTTTGTAGAAGAACGACGTCTGTTACCGGCAACATCGTGAGCTGACATGATTTGGAATGGCTAACATTATTTTTGCCTTAATCCACAGTTTCTTAGGAATACTTCGACACAAGCTGCAGCTGAGCTGCGATTGTAGCTCCTTGGCTATATCCATGTGGTAGCTGAAAATGACAAAAGAAGTGAATGTTATACAAATTACATAGTCTTAATCTCAAATTTATTGTGGAATTTCAAACTTAGTTATGTTATAACGGTCAGTTAATGGACACACTCAGCCCACTGTTGGCCACAGTGTCTGAAATTGTCCAAATTTAAGCAGTAATTACACTAAGCGCGAAAAAGATTTCAGCGAGTCGAGGCTTGGCGAGCGAAGCGAGCAGGGGCTAGCCCCCTAGTATAATATATTTATTTGATTAGGTATATAATATTAATTAAATAAAATAAAGGCTAATTAATTTTTTTGATCATTATGACCTTTTAAAATCTTCGTAATTAACGTAGTGACCTCCATTTGAACGTCGGTAATTCCCTCATCCCACATTTTCTCCAAATTAAACTATTCAAAATGTCATAACTATATCATACTCTCACGAAATAACGGTTGGAGGTATACTTCATCACGTCAAAATGAAATGACACGCTAACAGTGCAATGTTAAGTCAGAGCAGTGCCATTTGAGTTTTAGCAGCACGATAGGCCCTCACGTTGTAACGCGTAACAAGAAGTGTAACCAACTTTGAAATAAAAAATGCACTAAGCTACAGTGGAGCAAGCTCGACAGTAGGAGACCCAGTACTTTTTGAGTGCAAAGCGTTCACTAGATTGCTCTTCAATGTTGCGTACCATTCAATAGATGGCGCCACTTCATAAACATAGAGGTCGCTCGCGTCTCTTCTTCTTCCTTTAACCCGTAACATTGTTAGTTAAATAACACCCGCGTTTATCATCCGATTGGAATGAAATTTTCTGGACTGGTTTGGACCATAGTGTTTATTATATGTACCAAGGGGCGGAGGGGGCGTGGCGAAAATCTAAAACAAACTTGATCAATGGGACTTGTAGATGAACGTACATGCCAAATTTGGTGTCTCTAGCGCTTATAGTCTCTGAGATCTAGGAACTCAAAAAAGGGACAGACAGACAGATAGACAGACGGACATGGCTATAAATGCAAATTAAAAAATAAAATTTTGTAAATGTTTTTTATTTTCTTGAATGCTAACATCCCGCCAATATTTATTCAGATTTTTGTATATTTTTTCATTCGATAGTCACGATGTCGTGAGCGTGCAAAGTTCACAATACTTCTCTGCTAATGTGTTTAATTATGGAATGAGAAAGTTAAAGTTTTGCGATTTGGTTAGACTTAAGTCTTTAATTTAACTATAGTTGGTATGTACTTAATAAAAAAAATGTGTGTGTGTCCTGTTCTTATATGTATTAGTGGTAAATCGATGTCGAACTTAACATTTATTTTAGTGTATAGTTACTTACATACCCGCGACCTTCGTGGAGTTGAACTTTTGATATTGGCCCGTATTGGTCCTAAAGCTTTATGTCTTTGTTAAAATGATCTATTGTGAATCGTCCAGTGTCAAAATGATCGGCTCCTTTCTGCGCCTTATTAGTTTCTTAAATTTTATGGGTAAAATGTCAGTGTTGAGATGCGCGATCTTTAAGATATGGCTCAACGAAGCAGTGCCACAAAAAAAGTTGAAGCGATTCAAAACCATGTTCTTCTCAACATCATTGACAAAAACAATCTCAGCGATGAGGAATGTCGACAAATACATAAAAAATTGTCAAATTTTGCATCGCAGGTTGCCAAAAAGTGGAATGATTGCCAAAGACACCTTTTACGTTTTGAGAAGAAAAACGAAAATTGGCTGAATGATCGAATGGATTTACTGGAACCAGCAGCTCAGGGCGCCCTGCAAAACCTTTCTCTAACTGCAAAGCTCATCGCTAAGTTCAACGTGTTACGAATATTATTAACGAAACCCCCAGCGAAGAATTTGTAGTAGCTGCTCGCATCAGTTTATATAATTCAGGCAAAAGAAGCGCTTCTCAGATGTTATTAAATCTAGATTCGGCAACACCTAAAATCAAAAAAACAGCAGTTGAAAATACATCTAATTTTACCCCAAAGGAAGCTTTAGCTCTTTTTGTTGACGGAGACTATACAAAAAACTCGTACCAGTTAAATCTGTGAAAGAGCATGGCTCAAAAATGTTTCCCTGCTATGATGTGTTGCTAAAGGCTAAAAAAGCGTGTTATCCTAAAGGCATTCAAATTTCAGAAACTTCTGCGGAAGTCAATTTGCAGTTCCTGGTTGACCACACTGTTGCTCGGTTAATAAAAGGACATGAAGCAGCATTTAAAGAAATGGAATCTCATGTAAACAGTCCTACCTTGAAAGCCATATATAAATGGGGATGCGATGGCAGCAGTGGCCATTCAACTTACCGTCAGAGGTTTAGTGATCCTGAAATTGGAATGGTTGACGAAAATATATTTTCAATTTGCATCGTTCCACTGCAAATACTGGATACGAATGATGCAATAATTTGGCAAAATCCGCGTCCTTCGTCAACTCGATTTTGCAGGCCAATAAAGGTTATTTTTGAAAAGGAAACTGCCGACTTAGTCCGTACAGAAGTTGCAAATATAAATCGGCAAATACGAAACATTCTTCCCACTATATGTAATGTGTTTCAAGTAAATCATGAGTTTCATTTGACAATGATTGATGGAAAGGTCTTTAGCTCGACTGCAGAATTTTCGTCCCAGGTCTGCGGAATTTGTAATGCTACTCCTTTAACGTTTAACAATTTAAAGCAAATTTTATTTTAAACACCTAAGGAACATTTCTATCAATATGGGCTATCAACTCTTCATGCATGGGTCCGATGTTTTGAATGCATCATTCGTATATCATACCGACTTCCAATAAAAAAGTGGCAGGTTGGCGGAGCCGATAAAGCAATTGTTGCACAAAGGAAGCTCGTAATTCAAAATGAACTCCGAAATCGGATGGGTCTTTTGGTCGATATTCCCATGGCAGGTTCGGGAAACACCAATAATAGGAATACAGCAAGGAAACTATTTTATCAGCCAACGTTGGCATCCAAAGTCACAGGTGTGAATCTTGACCTGATAAAAAGATTCAGCGTTATTTTACGCACAATGGCATGTGGTTATCAAGTAAATGTTGACGCTTATCGCCAATACGATTGGGAAGCCGCTACAATATTTGTAGAAGAATACCCATGGTTTTACATGCCTTCCTCTATTCATAAAATTCTAATACATGGGACAGATATTATAAATAATATTTCACTTCCAATAGGCATGATGTCTGAGGAAGCATGAAGCGAAACAAGGACATGCGCAACTATCGGATGAACCACTCCCGAAAAATTCGCGTACTAATACGATGGAGGATTTAATGCATGCACTGTTACTGACATCAGACCCTCTAATATCGTCCATATCAAAAAGTACTTCATCGTACTCTAAAAAATACATTAAAGTGGATGAAGAGGTCATAAAACTACTAGAGAATTTCGTCGACTTTAGCAACTCAGAAGCTGAATAAGTTTTTTTTACTCTATTTTTCCTTAAATTAATTGAAAAAGCTTATGAAAAAAATTTGTTATTTTTTAAATTAAAAAAAATAATTGAATTGAGAAAGTCCCAGAAGACTCCTCCCTTATACATTTCTGACTTTGACGAATGTTCTGCTACATAAAGAAGTGTCCCTGTAAAAGATATTAAGTTTCAAAGCATTGCAATTCAAATATCTTTCAATATTTTGTTAGCACTTTTGCAACAATCTTTACTATAGATTCTATAGTGCAAAAAACATACCATACAATGTTCACAATTTTTTGCATATGTGCGAATCAGTTCGCGAAATGGGATATATTCATCATTGTTTGCAAGAGTTATTAGCTATTGTCAGCAAAATAACCAAAGAAGACTTTTTATACTTTTATCACGAAATGTGTAACGCATTGAAGGAAGCCTCACAGACCCCATAAAGTATATATATTCTTGATCAGGGCGACGAGCTGAGTCGATATAGCCATGTCCGTCTGTCCGTGTGTCCGTCTGTTTCTATGCAAACTAGTCTCTCAGTTTTGAAGCTATCTTGATCAAATTTGGTACAGATCCGTCTTTTGCTGCACGCAGCACATATGTCGGAACCGGCCGGATCGGATCACAATATCATATAGCTGCCATAGGAACGATCGGTTCGAAATCAATATTTAGTATGAAAAACTTTTTGTTTCTCAAGATATCTCAACCAAACTAACAGATTGTGTGTTCTATAAAGTTTTATACATATTTACCAAATTTGGTTCATTTGGTGTAAATCGGACAACTATATCATATAGCTGCCATAGGAACGATCGGTTGGAAATAAACATTTAGTATGAAAAACTTTTTAGACCCAGTACTTTAAAAAGTACAAATGGGTCTATTAAGTTTGTGCAAAAAAAAATGTGCGTAACAGGCAGAAGGAGGCGTGACAGACCCCATAAAGTATATATATTCTTGATCAGCATCAACAGCCGAGTCGATATAGCCATGTCCGTCTGTCCGTCTGTCTGTCCTATTTTGTGTCACCTAGATCTCAGAGACTATAAGAGCTAGAGACACCAAATTTGGCATGTAGGTTCATCTATATCTCCCATTGATCAAGTTTGGATTTTTGCCACAACCCCTCCGCCGCTAGAAATTGAAAAACAAAATTTTAAAGACGAATTACAAGAGAACCTTTAAAACTAGCGCCTTGATTGGTATATATAATACTCACTAAAGTCCAAACCTGTCCTAAAAATTTCATTTCAATCGGTTGATAAACGCGTAAGTTATTTAACTAACAATGTTACAGGCAAAAGGAAGAAGAAGAGACGCTAGCGGCCTCTATGTTTATCAAGTGGCGCCATCTATTGATGGTACGCAACATTTAAGAACAATCTTTAGTAAACGCTTTGCACTCAAAAAGTACTGGGTCTCCTACTGTCGAGCTTGCTCCACTGTAGCTTACTGCATTTTTATACCCTTGCAGAGGGTATTATAATTTTGTCACGAAATGTGTAACGCATTGAAGGAAGCCTCACAGACCCCATAAAGTATATATATTCTTGATCAGGGCGACGAGCTGAGTCGATATAGCCATGTCCGTCTGTCCGTCTGTCTGTCCGTCTGTCCGTCTGTTTCTATGCAAACTAGTCTCTCAGTTTTGAAGCTATCTTGATGAAACTTGGTACAGGTCCATCTTTTTGCTGCACGCAGCACATATGTCGGAACCGGCCGGATCGGATAACTATATCATATAGCTGCCATAGGAACGATCGGTTGGAAATAAACATTTAGTATGAAAAACTTTTTTGTCTTTCAAGATATCTCAACCAAATATACACATTGTGTGTTTAATTAAGTTTTAAACAGGCTGACCAAATTCTGTGTAAATCGGACTACTATATCATATAGCTGCCATAGGAACGATCGGTTCGAAAACAACATTTAGTATGAATAACTTTTTTGTTTCTCATGATATCTCATCCAAATATACACATTGTGTGTTGGATTAAGTTTTAAACAGGCTGACCAAATTTGGTGTAAATCGGACTACTATATCATATAGCTGCCATAGGAACGATCGGTTCGAACACAACATTTAGTATGAAAAACTTTTTTGTTTCTCAAAATATCTCAACCAATAAAAACGTTGTGTGTTTGATTAAGTTTTAAATAGGCTGACCAAATTTAGTGTAAATCGGACTACTATATCATATAGCTGCTATGGGCACAGGGCACTGCAAGGGTATCCAAACTTTGGCGCGACAAAGTTAGCTTGCGCTATATTTGTTTCTCAAAATATCTCAACCAAATATACACATTCTGTGTTTGACTAAGTTTTAAACAGGCTTACTAAATTTGGTGTAAATCGGACTACTATATCATATAGCTGCCATAGGATCGATCGGTTCAAAATCAAAAAATTTTGTAAAAAATCTGACGGCTTACACAGGGCACTGCAAGGGTATCCAAACTTTGGCGCGCCAAAGTTAGCTTGCGATATATTTGAGCGATGATGTTTTTCAAGTAAATAGCGTGGAAGATCTAGATACAGTTGAAGCTCGTTTAAAAACTGAGCCGGAAAAATTTTTAAGAGTACTTAATGTGGATTTATATTTCTACCTACTGTGACGCCGCATAAAATGTGGGCGCACAATCAATGAAACCTACAGGGCATAAACATAATGGGCAGTGACGTAACGGGTCGCCAACAGAAAGGCGAACAGGCAAATGCAGCGAGGAGAGAAGCGACAAACACACACTCACGCACGCACACAGCATCGATCAGCAAACGGCGATGCAAAGTGACAAAGAGTACAGCTTTGGCAAAAGGCAGTATAGCACACGCCACACGTGCGCAGAGAGAGTCGGCGCAGCCAAGGTTAATTTACTAATAAGGTGCTCTATTCCCCATTGGCGAGGTACACTACTATTTCAACTCGCTCTCTCTGTTCTCAAAAAGTCTAGCGCTAGAAAGAGATAGCAAGCGTTTTACGTTCTGTACTCTTTGTTTGTTATTGTTTCAGCCAGTGTTGCCATTTTAGCATATTTCAGGCTAGTTCTAGCATATTTTAAAATACAAAAGCTTATAAATTCTGCGAATAGCTTATGGCCTGAAATCTAGCATATTTAATTTTTCATTTAGCTTACTTCATTTTTATAATATACTGCTTCAAAATAAAATATTTAATGAGTTTTAAGTGTTCCACGGTCACACGTAAATCGGAACTTGTTCATGGTTCGTAAATCGTTCATACTTATGTATGCGATTATTCGCGTAAATTGCTATCGATAAGAATTCTGATGCAACCAATCACTTCGTTGTGAAATTGTACCAGTGCGGAATTAAAGTGAAAATTTAAAAAATGCCAAAAGTTCAATATAAACAATTATTTCGCGACGCTTGGATGGCAAAAGACGAGTTTAAGAAGTGGCTACGAAAAGTGCAAGGAGATGCAACAAAAGCGTACTGCTGCTATTGCAAAGCCACTGTAGCAGCAAAAATATTTGACATTCAAGAGCATGCAGCAACAAAAAAACATGTCTCAGCAGTTGGCTCTGTTCAGACCAATAAAATAGATTCTAAAAAAAACCTTTGAAGACGAGGAGCAGGAAGCGGCGCTATGCATGTACATAGCAGAGCATAGTGCAATTGCAGTTATTGACCATTTGTCAACCTTGTGTGCAAGCAAATTCAAAGCTTGTACTGCACCCGCGCAAATAAAGCTACGAAGGACAAAGTGTACCCAGATCATTAACAATGTTTTGGCTGTGCACTTTAACGAAGATTTGCGTCATGATATTGGAAGCTCCAAATTTAGCCTGTTGCTTGATAAGTCTACGGATATAAGTGTAACTAAGTTGCTTGGTAAATTAAATAAAACCTTTAGGAATTGTTATAAATTACATCAGCATTAAAGAGAATGTATGGTTTCGACATTTCTGAGTCTAGTTCATATTGAAGCTGGAGATGCTATGTCAATATCTGATAGTCTGAAGCAAGAATTAAAGAATAAGGATTTGAATATATTGAACATGATTGGGATTGGGACTAATAATGCCAATGTTATGACCGGATCGAAAAACAGCGTCTACACAGAGCTGAAGAAAAGTGTTCCTACTCTCAAGCTTATTAAATGTGTGTGACATTCCATCCAGTTGGCTGTTAATCAAGCCTGCAAAAAGAGTATGCCAAAAGAGTTGGAATTTCTTATATCGGACACCTACTCGTGGTTCTCTAGGAGTTCACAACGTCAAATGAACTACAAGAAAGTATATGAGTGTATCAACAATCAACAGGTATATGTCAAAATGCGCATATGAGCAGTGTAATCGTGTTTGTCCAATCAGTGTTCAAAAATTATTAACATCTAATTCTTGTATTCGTGTAAAGGTTAGTAAATTAACTATTGTAGCTTTTTAACTATTAACTGTGTGTTTAATTCTTTGATAAGAAAATAACATTTAACGGCCATAATAAATTACTCTTTCATTTTCCTAGGCACCCTTACAAATTCCACGAGTCTGCGATACAAGGTGGCTGCCAGTAGAACCTGCAGTATCTCGCATTTCAAATCAATGGACTGAGCTCAAGCTGCATTTTGCATTGGCTGCTACTGAAGAAAAATGTCATAAAGCGGCTCTGTTGAATAACTTATAGTGCGATGACGTTAATTTACTGTATTAATTGTTCCTTAAGCCAATATTGAACGATATGCAGAGGGTCAACAAAATATTTCGAGTGAAAGTTCAGAATCCACGAAGTTACTTGACGAGCTTATACAATACATAACTTCGCTAAAAGAAATAATGCAGTAAGCTACAGTAGAGCATGCTCGACAGTAGAAGACCCAGTAATTTTTGAGTGCAAACCGTTCACTATAGACTGTTTATCAATGTTGCGTACCATTCAATAGATAGCGCCACTACGAAGACAAGTTAATAAACACAGAGGTCGCTAGCGTCTCTTCTTCTTCCTTTTACCTGTAACATTGTTAGTTGAATAACTTCCGCGTTTATTATCCGATTGGAATGAAATTTTCAGGAAAAGTTTGGACTATAGTGTTTATTATATGTACCAAAAATCAAAGCGCTAGCATCATGTGCTTTTGCAATTCGACTTTGAAATTTTTAATTTCAGTTTCCGAGGGCGGATGGGGGCGAAGATTTAAAACAAACTGGATCAATGGGAGATATGGATCAACCTACATGCCAAATTTGGTGTCTCTAGCTCTTATGGTCTCTGAGATCTAGGCGACATGCTTTATGGGGTCTGCCACGCCTCCTTCTGCCTGTTACGCACATTTTTTTTGCACAAACTTAATAGGTTGGCGAGCGAAGTGAGCAGGGGGCAAACCCCCTAGTATTATATAAAGTACTACTTATTACTATTATCTTAAGTCCAACTACAGGAAAAATTGAAGTTACAATTCCCGCTATCTAATTAGAATTGACATAAGGTCTGGCTATAGCTGTGAGAAATGTTTCCTAATTTCACTCTACATTTTCCCCGAGATTTCAGCGAGCGTAGCGAGCCGGGGGTTGGCGAGCGAAGCGAGCAGGAGGCAAACCCCTAGTATATGTATACAGCAATAATCATTATGTTACATTACTTATTATTAAACTTCTCCGCACTGCCTATTTTTTCAACACACTAACATTCTTGTTGTCCATCAATTCTTTATAAAAGTCCAAACAACTCATGTCTACAAAATTAAATTGAACAATCATTAAGTTCTTAACATTCTCCACCAGTAACTTATTTCTTTCGTCAGACCACTGCGTATTTACTAACGAAAAAAGCCGTTCGCAATTTCCATTGTGCGGAGGAATTGCATAGAAGTATTGGTTTTACGTTTGCTGCAAAAAACTGTACTAGCTTATCTGCGGAGCTTTTCTCAAAAAACGTCATCACTTGGCTCGACAAAAAACTTCTTCAAGTTTGCAACTTGGTCGAACAAGAGTGAATCGTCTTTCGAAATTTTTTCTCCAACATATATTCTACACACCTCGCTACACTTTCTTCATACGAAAAGTTCGCGTCGTATAGTTGCAGCTATTTAAAAATCCGGTACTCGTCTAGTGACTTTGTCCATTCCTTCAGATACAATAAACATTCACTATACACAAGAAGGGTCCTGGATTCAAAAGAGCGGCAAGACTCCTCCTCACTGTTTTCCTTCAAAGACTTTAAAATCGATCGAACACTTAAAAAGTTGCTGTGCAAAATGGCGAGAATGTTCAATAGTAAATCAGTTCACCAATTAGACTCAAAATTGCGAACTTGTTCTTTTGAGTTGCTTTTTATCGCTTGTTGCCAAAATGCCAATATTTTTAACGAAACAATAGAAAACCGGGACAATTTCGTGTCGGGCCGGGACACCGGGACATTACCTGCAAAAGCGGGACATGTCCCGGAATTACAGGACGGATGGCAACCCTAGGATTAATCCAAACAACGAATAGAACGAGGTGAGCGACAAACGTACAAGAGCCAGCTTGCAGGGTTAAAATTATATAAGAGAAATAAATGAAATAAAATAAATGAAAGTATTAAGAACCAGAAACAACCAAGAAAATAAAGTTATAAAGTTTATTCAATACAAGCCAGTGCAGACGAAAGTGTTGCGTGTGTGTTTACGTATGTGCATATGTGTCGGCAGAAAAAGTGGCCCAGTAGGACCCCGGCAAATAACTTCGAAGATCGAGATTCCGTTGTGGCCGATTTGCGTGCACACATACATACATAATCGCCATTAACTAACTAAGTGAGGAATTTAAATGTATTATCAAAAGATCAATAGAAGCATAGTCGGACATATCCATATGTCTAAGATAACACACGAGCAGGCAATTTAAGTGACCCAGTGACAGATCGAGTGAAAATGAAGCGGGTGACACAAGGAACTAAGAACACGCGCCGAGGTCCAATATATATATAATGGTATGTCCAGAGCCGTTGTCCGATAAATATCAAACCTATTCTCTTAACAAACAGCCTCTTAATTTGCAATCACGCTCCTCCCTATCAGTAGTTCCGGTAACTTTAAGAAATTTTCTGTAAAGTAGCCCTGGCTGGACTGAGATATACCACAGCCTGAGAAACTTTCTTACACTATCTAACTTAGAATTTAGTTAATACTAACCATTTTTAATAATAAAATATATTTTTTAATTTCATCATGTTTTCTACAGACAAATTTTGTTTTGGGAAGTAAACTTCTTATCAAATAGGAGTACCTTTTCGCAGACTATTTTCGAAATTCTACAGATATGTCAAATCAGGAAGTTGTGGCAAAGATTACTTCTATTTTTCAAATGGTTCTGAAAATATCTCGGAGCGGCTGATGAAGTTGTTAGAGACAAATAATTTAATCACAATAATATCGATGAGGCCCGAGCAGGATCGAAAATTATGTATTCCGATGCTACAGCTGCGTTAGACCCACATTCAATTGCACTTCGGGGATAAAGCCAAATTCAAGACTCTCAGTCAAGCAGAGGGTGTGTTTGAGTGGCCACTGATCCGCAGGTGTGATTTGGTGCCAGAAAAGCTAGTGTCCAACCAAATTAAGGTCATTGAGTCGGGGCAACCAACCCTTTTGGATCAACTGCTGTCCCAACTAGAATATTTAAATATGGAAGCTGCCGTTACGGATCTATTGCCGCACAACTTGAAGCATCTACCCACCTTAAATGTTGACCATAGGATAGGATATGCGAGTACTGCCCAATGCTGGAGGAGCTGTATGTTTAAAACGAGACACATCCAGAAACTTTTTTGTTATAGCACATATTGGAAAGTGCAAGCATTTGAATTTGTTTCAACTTCCACTGATGTTGAAGACACCTGTGGCAGTGGGACATCTGAAAAGCTTGAAGGAACTCACATTGCTACGCCGTTATCTTTGGCCGGTCCTGGATTGGCTGCCCGTCATCAAGTAAATAATCAATGCAAAACGCAAATAGCTGGAATGTTTAAACATTGATGGTACTTGAATGACAGTACCGTTTGATCTGTCCTTGCTCCAGCTGAACAAATGCTGGGCACTGAGGGATGTGCTAGTGAGCAATTGAATAATCGCACTCCACAATCGATCAGGCTTTGCCGTCCATTGAAGTTAGAGTTCTTGTAGGAGACAAGTGAAGCCATTTTGAAAGAAAAGTCAAATCTGCAAATTGAGATAGACAATTTAAACTCCTGCAAAATCTGATAGATGGTAGATGCCAAGGTCTTAAAAACAAGTCCTTTCAGACATGTCCTTTCAAACATGACAGAATTACAAGATTTTACAAACTTTGAATTTTATAGCACGATGGCACTTTAAAGTGATATTGAAGATATTGAGTAGCGTAAGGTTGGAATAAATTAACAAGAAACGTAAGAAAATATTACATATTCTTCTTATTTTTGCAGGTGATCCCAAATCTTAAGCTTGCCAAAAATATCCGCTGATTCTGGAATGCAACGTCTTTTTGCTACAATTAACTATTAAAAAAATTGTTGTTTTTCCTATATTCAGTTTTCGACCGATTTTCCTATGGGATCTATAAGATATAGTATTCTTATTTTGGTATCTGTTGACCAGAATGTCAGGCGCTTCATATTACTCAAAGCTGGTCAGTTCGACCTGAGTATTTAAAAAATCAGAAGGGTTTTATCCGAAAAAGATTTTTCAAACGATTGTGTCTATGGGAGCTATAGATACCAATAGACCAATCCTGAAAGTTTGGTCCACATAACATGAAAAACAAATAAGTTCCCATAGTGAATGGGAGGGACACGAATTGCTGAACTTTCTGAAAAAATTCGTCATTCTTGCCACAATCAGGAAATATTAAAACGCATCTAAAAATAAAGGCAGTTCAAAACGTATGAGAAAATATATACAGGAAGAATGAAAAATTAGCTACTATAAAAAAAGTAGATAGGCATTCGGCATAAGTATATTTTTTTTTGATAAGGGACTTAATGCTAGCCGTGTGTATTTATAGAAACCACCGGTCCCACAAGAAACTCTTGTATGAAGTTAAGTTTTGCTAAATATTTAAAAAATTAATACATAATCAGAGGTATTTAAGTATAGAAAAAGTGGCTAAGGTCTCGAGGACATAGTGTTTTTCGTTTTAATTCGTCAGAGAGACAAACACAACAGACTTCAACCACAGAAGTATCCTGCTAAAACCGGACGATTGATTTTCACATATACATATGTATTTAAAACACTTAATTGAATACTGTACAAGTTTAACGTTTACCACTGTGATTTGTAAATTAATACCAATGATATAGGTACTTATTGAAGTCGTTACCCTTTATGTGTGTTACTTTTGACTGATTTATTAGTATTGTTCATGAATGTATGCGTGTATAAGCCCCTTAGGGAGGCTGTATATTTTTATGGCAATGCATGGAGTCCCTATCGCTAATCTGTAAATACCTCTCTCTCTCTCTCTCTTTCTGTCAGAGCTTAGCTTCTTCTGTTAATTGATATGGTCAGCTCGAGTGGAATGAGAGTTGCTCTTTGAAAACATGTACATATTTTATTGGATGTGACAACCGTGCCATGAAATAAATAAGTGCACAGGTATTCTCGTGCTATTTGATTTTCTTGAACCTCGTTGTAGTTGATTGTGACAGTTGTTGACAAGACTAAGGGAGAATCAATTAAACCTAATGCAGATGCTTAAATACATAGCATATGCTCTGGATGTTTAATCTATATCAGAGGTGCCCAAGCCCTATGCACTTCATGCACTTTTTTCTAAAGCACGTAGGCATAGGCTTAGCATGTTTTCTCTATTTTTTTCTCCCACATACACGCTCGCAGAGCACTTTGCAAGAACGAACTTTAAAAATAAATAAATGCACAACAGTGCAATGCAGTAGTGAAAAGCAAAACCTTGATAATTGCTACTGAGCTATTTGCATTTCAGTGGGATAACTATTGCAAGCCGAAAACTAAATCTGAGCTTATAAATTGTGTATTGTAAATTCTCCTAAGCAATCTAAAATTTAAAAAGGCTTATGTTATTAAATTGATATGATACGCTTAATAAAATAAAAATATTTTATTATTTTTTAAGTGGGCGCTTTAAATTTGTTTACGAGCAGCAAAAACAGCTGGTTTATATAAAATGGGCGCAATAACAGTGCAGATAACACGTATCGATAAGCAAAATATTAGTATTCTGTTAATACAGCGAAAAATAAGGATTTTTGACGAGTTTTTTCCGCTGTGAGTGAAAGTAGCGTATGTAAAAAATTAAAAAAAATTTTAACTAAAATTTAAATTAAGTAATACTTATGGAAATAATTATAATTTGACCATTTACATTCTGACAATGATAGCTTACCTTCAAGTCTGTGACTTTTTCACTCATAAAATCAATTTTCAGCTTTTAAGTGTACATTCTGTTTGGTAAATATGCTGTCATAAAAACTAATAAATTTCGTAAAAATTTGTAAGTTTGTATATCAAAATCCATCCAAAAATATTTCACAACTCACTTGTAAGCGAACCACTTTACAGCTTTTATAGTTAATAATTATTTATTGCAATTCGAGTTACAATTATTATATTGATTATTTTTGTTGTTATACATTGTAAATATTAACGTAGCATATTTTTGTTGAATTCACTTTTTTATACACTTCAAGGATATGAAAGCTTTGTAGATTTTGTTTTCACTTTTTGGTCTAATTTTCTTTTTACTAGTTTTGCTTGTTGTTAGTTGTTTTTGATTTTGGTCTTCCTCTTCCTCTGCATGTTCTTTCCTTTGTAGTACTTGTTGCTGTAGCTGTTGCTGCTTCTGCTTCTGCTCGTGGCGTTGCGCCTTAAATGCTGCATTGCTAAGCGTCCAATTGTTCGGAATGGCGCGAGTTGGCTTTCTGTGCTTTTGCTGATAAGTAGGTGCAGCACTGGCTAATGACGTGGACGGATCCGAGGAAGCCGACGCAACGGTGGAGGAGGCAACTGCCGACCAGAACATTGTCCCAATAGTGATGAATAATTTAATTTCAGCGATTTAAACTATTTATATATCGCTGCTTGAGCATGGAATACCATGAAATGAGAGCTTTAGTAACTTGTCGTATTTCAACATTGCACTGTGGTGTCGCGTGCGTCAATCAGTTTTCCAATAATGCGTGCGAATCGTTCCGAGTTATGTTTGCAAGTGCATTTCGATTGAAGCAGAGGCTCCTTTATATAGACGCACGCAATACTAAGAGAGAAAACAAAAAGCTTTCGCTCTCTTTAAACGATACCTTTTACTTTCATAAGCTTAATGTCAATGTCATCCTACACTGCAATTGCCTTGTTATATCTGTTTATGCTCAGTAATTGTGTTTCTGCTTTTGATTCCATACTAGTCGTTGTCTTGGCAACTTTGATTGATACTTCTTTTGTGGTTCATGCCACAGGAATGTCTTTGTATGTACAGGTGCATGCACATCCTTTAAACAGGTTAATAAAATGGGTCTTTCAATTGGTGGACAGTTAATTTTCCATGGCTTTTTGGCCACTCGTTACGGCCACATTTTACGGCACAAATGCGCATCAAGAAACGTAAAACTTAAATATGAATGACTATTGACATTGAATTGTATAGCATAGCATCTTTTGGTCGCACTTGGAAGCTGGCATGAGGTTGTTGATAATTTGCATTAAATTCGTGTGAATGTTTCTCTCTCTTTTTCTTTATTCAATAAGGACACACATTCTGGAACATTACATTGCCGGAGACCCCTTGTATCCCTTAAGTAATTACTAACGTGCTGCATATAACTTTATATAAAACCGCAGCTCAGACAGTTATCCAACTGTGTTTTTACTCTTTATCTCTCTCCCTCTCTGTCTGTCTCTTTGCTGTCGATTTAAGGCCATTGTCATTGACACTGTACTTAGTTGCATCAACAGGTATGGCTGATGCCCACTGCAATTAATTTCAATGCACTTTGCACTATCGAACAGGAAATGTTTCACTGCACCTGTCAGCAACTGTGTCGAGCAGCAGCGTCCACAAGGGAAGCAAACAACGTGACAACAGTTATTGACAGTCAAACAATACGACTGAAAATCGTTCATGTCTGTCAGTTATTGAACGGAGCGCACATAATTAATCTGAAAATATAATAAGAGCACAATTGGGAATGCGTTTTGCGTAAATGCTTTTCTTAAATAAACTCAAACGAATATCCTGCCATGTCTGTATGTAACATTTGAATATTTTAGTATGGAAATCTTATATATAAGTTAACTTTGTAGCACTAGGATGAATTTAAACTAAATTAAGAAGTGAGGTTTTTGACAAGTCAAATAATAGCTGCTCAATTCTAAAATATTTAATTAATTTTTACTTTTACGAAGGCTGCAAACCTCTAAAATTTTAGACAAAGTTCGGCTTGGTGTCTTAAAAATTTAAGCAAGATTTGGCTTTGATTCGCGAACCGGTTACTTTAATTTTTTTAATCTAATTGTTTGATTGCTACAAAGTTATAATTATATTTGACTTAACTTAAAATAAAATTAAATCCTTGGATTATCTGCAAATTATACTCAACAATACGTGTCTTGTAAATTTTGTTTACTTTTCTTATGCATGCACTCAGATGAAAAAATGCAGTAAGCTACAGTGGAGCAAGCTCGACAGTACCGACAGACCCAGTACTTTTTGAGTGCAAAGAGTTCACTATAGATTGTTATTCAATGTTGCGTACCATACAATAGATGGCGCCACTACGAAGTTAATAAACACAGAGGTCGCTAGCGTCTCTTCTTCTTCCTTTTGCCCATAACATTGTTATTTGAATAACTTCCGCGATTATCATCCGATGGGAGTGACAGGTTTGGACTATAGTGTTTATTGTATGTACCAAAAATCAAGGAGCTGACATTACATGCCAAATTTGGTGTCTCTAGCTCTTATAGTCTCCGAGTTATAGGTGTTCAAAAGAGGGACAGACAGACGGACATGGCTATATCGACTCGGCTGTTGATGCTGATCAAGAATATATATACTTTATGGGGTCTGCCACGCCTCCTTCTGCCTGTTACGCACATTTTTTTTGCACAAACTTAATAGACCCATTTGTTTCTTTTTAAAGTACTGGGTCTAAAAATAAAATTTAGATGTTTTTACACATTATAAAATTATGTAATTTTTTCACAGGTCAGCATGAAATTTCTGATTCCGATTTACATTTTCTAAAAGCTCATTATTATATCTACTAATCGTTCGCACGTAGTTTGAAATTTTAATTAATGGTTTTACTGCTAACCTTTTATAAATTTTTTCGTAACGGTTACCGATTTGTTCTAAGTTTTGGTTTCCATTTTGGCAAAATTTTGGGTCCGAAAAATATTTTTATTTTCAAAATCTTAAAAATTCTTCTTTTATATAAATTCTGGTGTTTCGCTACATTCGGTTATTCATGAATAACGATTATTAACATGAATGTCATGCGTATGCATATATCCGTATACATAAGCATAAAATTGTATTTTGGGGAATCTTTAAATTGAATTTAAATTAAGTAATTTTTATTATATATTTACTGCTTTTCGTGTTCCTTACAGATGACTATTGATTAAATAGGCTGCACTGAATGTGTACATACGTTTATATGAAGAAAGCAATTTTGGGAATTTCAGCTTTTTTGTTTGGAAACCAATATTATACCGGTATTTCGAAATCGAAAACGATGAAAACCGGTAGCCATTACGAAACCGAATCGCAATTTTGAGTAACCGTTTACCGAAAACCAAAACCCGTCCATAACTAAAACCTTTATTCGCTTCGGTTTAAATTCGTGGGTATAAGGAATACATTATTTTAGTTGTATAATTACAAATTTCGATCGGTTAACACCAACCAATTGCGGAATTGGTTTACCAAATTAAAAACTTTAAAAATGTTAACGTGCACTTAAATTTGAATTTATGATTATTCAAGATATACCACAAATTATAATGTAAGCTATTAAGCTACATTCTATAGTCACTTGTTACTCAGGATTTAAGAGAATGTGCTCTTAAGCGAAATACGCAAACATTGTGTTTTTCTACTTAGCTATGATTCTCTTAACTAAAAATATGAGTGGAGCGCACATTGAGCTTGTTTGAGATAGGTGTAAAAGAACTCTGAATCAATTTTGGCTTTGACCTGATAACCCTGAAATTTGTATACAGGTCAAGGGCCAATGGTTACAGGTTGCTCTTGTGTTGTAAAGAAAACCCAAATAATGGATGTGAAAGCTTTTCAGAATGATGTGTGCGTCATTCGATTTACTTATGGAGCATTTTTTATTTTGTATTTAGGTTATTGGGGCAGTCAGGTTTCTAGTAGGTTGAGCCTTGAACTTGTGACTACACAAAAAATAAGAGCTCAATGGTAAATTGAATTTGGTGCGATTGTTGCAACACGACGTTAGAGGTTCTACTAAGAAATAGTATTGCTGATATCGGAAAAAAGTCTGTCTGTCTGTCTGCTACAGCAGTAATGGTGGACACGTTGACAGAAGATAAAAACTTCCTGTGTTAAACTCTTGGACTTAACTCCGCTGCTTCTACACTATAAAATTTACGGTTAAGTCCTACAGCCTGATAAGATAATAAAATAAAAATCACCTGAATCTATTAAACATAATAAAATCAAAGGAGTCACGAAGCATCTCAACATATAAATAGTAGAAAGCTACAAGATGACATCGTAACTGTTTTTCTGTACTGCAGAAGTAAATGGTAATAGTAATCTTGGGGTAATATTCTTACAGAGAACGATTGAAGTATACAATATTAAAAGTCGAGATTCTGTTGCCTTCCAGTAATTCACCTTATCAAAGCTGCGGGGCTTTCTATTGAATTCCTTTGGAATAAATAAGGCTATTGATATTGCTCTTCTACTTAACTCCAACTTATGGGCATAACTTAATTTAATAAAATATAGCGTAAACTAACTTTGGCACGCCAAAGTTTGGATACTCTTGCAGTGCCCCATGTAAGCCGTCAGATTTTTTACAACATATTGGTTTCAATCGCTCCTATGGCAGCTATATGATATAGTTGTACGATTTACATCAAATTTGGTAGGTATGTATAAAACTATACCAAACACACACCTGTTAATTTGGTTGAGATATCTTGAGAATCAAAAAAGTTTTTTATGCTAAATGTTGATTCCGAACCGATCGTTCCTATGGCAGCTATATGATATAGTGATCCGATCCGGCCGGTTCCGACACATGGACTGCGTGCAGTAAAAAGACACACCTGTACCAAGTTTCATCAAGATAGCTTTAAAACTGAGAGACTAGTTTGCAAAGAAACATACAGACAGACGGACAGACTGACAGACAGACGGACATGGCTATATCGATTTAGCTCATCGCCCTGATCAAGAATATATATACTGAATGGGGTCTGACACGCCTCCTTCAATGCGTTACAAACATAGTGACAAAATTATAATACGCTCTGCAAGGGTATAAAAATGCAGCAAGCTACAGTAGAGCATGCTTGACAGTAGGAGACCCAGTACTTTTTGAGTGCAAACCGTTCACTTAAGATTGTTCTTCAATTGCGAGTGTCGCAAGACGGTTTGAAGACCCAAAGAGGTCCAGCAGCACTCTGACCCCTCCCACGGGCACTCCTCAAAGAGTATGTGCAGCATCAGGCACAGTGGCGCCACAGTCGGCGGCGCCAGCAATCGAAGAGACACTGGACGTGCGTCCAAGCACCTCGAGAGCAGCGGCGGAAGCTGCGTTAGCAAAGGAGCCCTCGACCTCAGCACCCAACGAACCTCGTGCATCGTATGCTACGATCGCAAAGAAGGTTAAAGTGGCCGTGTTACCTGCAGAATATCCTCAGGTAATTTTCACGGGGATTTATCAGTGCTTGAGGAATTTATCATGGATGAGATATCATTGACAGGATGGGGCACTGCGGTCACCTTCGCTGGCATCCACTTCCGGGTAGGTGACCTGGTGATCGACTGTGTGGATGAGGAGACAGCGGACTGGCTGACGACCGTAGCACCAAGACTGAGCTCTTGGAAGGGAGTGCCCCTGGGCTTTAGGTTGGGAGACAATATTCCTTCGCCCCATACAATAACAGTCTTCTGTCCAAGAATTGCAGATCGGGCAACCGATAACTTGCTGGTTATGATGAGTAACCAGAATGAGATGGAGACGGAGGCATGGAGAGTTGTGTCGAGAAGAAATGAAGGAGGCGGAGCACTCCTTGTCATCGGTATCGATGAGATTGCCAGAGAGGAGATTGTTTCTAAGGGACATCAACTCTATTTCCGCTACGGGACTATTCCCGTCAGTGCACATTGGGCCAGCGAGCCGATTTTGACGAAAATTAAAGTTTTAAAGCTAGTTTCCTCAAATTTGGTACATATGATAGCGTCGATCCACATAATAATATATCTAAGTTTCAGACCGATCTGACCACTGTAGTGGACTAAAGAAGGCGAAGGCAGTACAGGAGAAGCTGGCATCCGCCCCAGCACCGAAATCTCCCCCACCCACCAATGACCCCATAACGTATGATGTAGGCCCATCTGAGTCTCCAGAAAATCTGGACGAGGATGATGATCTACTTGATGCGACGATGGATCCTGCGACTCGAGCGCATCTAGGCCTCAGTCGCCGTGGCCAGTGGAGCCGCTATTGTGATGGAACAAGCCATCACCACACAGCTAGCCCAGGTGAACATCCACCACGCGAAGGCGGCCTCGGCCGTCCTAGCTAGGATGTTCACCAAACAACATCTCGGGCTAGCCCTCGTACAGGAGCCATGGGTAAACGATGGTATTAAAGGCCTGTACACAACTGACTCCAAGGTAATCTAGGACCAAAGAGACCCACTGCCAAGAGCTTGCATTATGGTAAGGAAATGTCTTAATTACACTATCCTTTCAGAATTTCTCACCAGAGACTGTGTCCCCCTAAAGATTCAGGCGATTGGAGCCGCCCACACAACAGTGGTCGCATCGGCTTACCTCGCAGGAGATGGGCCTTGCCCACCCCCGGAGATCGTGGGACTGGTGAGCTACTGCCGAAGGGAGAAACTACCCCTCCTCATAGGATGCGACGCTAACGCACACCATGAGGTATGGCGAAGCAGCGATACTAATCAAAGGGGTGAGTGCCTTTTAGAATTTATATTAATCCATAACTTAGAAATTGGCAATGTTGGAACTACACCGACATTTGTAACAAAAGTAAGGGACGAAGTCCTAGACATCACCCTACTCAGGCGGTCACTTAAACCGCACTGTATGAACTGGCACGTGTCGCCAGAAGAATCCATAGGATTATCCTGTTTAGGCTTGGGATAAATGTAAACTGTAGCAAACCGTCGCGAAATCCCAGGAAAACGAACTGGGAAAGATATTTAACGAATCTAGAACGCAATCTAGCAAGGATAACATCTGGTATACCCAGACATCCCTCAATGTTAGAAAAAGTTGTGGACTCGTTGAACAATTAATAATTAATTAATGCTTACGAGGCAAGCTGCGCACTAGGGAAAACGCGCAAAGCAAAAGATGCCCCTTGGTTGTCCGATAGCTTAGAGAGGCTACGAATCGCCACTCGTCGACTCTTCAACAGAGCAAAAAGAGACGGGTTATTGGAGCAATACCGCGAGAGCTGGACTTCATACAACAAGGAGATCACAAAGGCCAAGCGGAAGAACTATCGTGATTTCTGCGAAAGCATAGAAAACACGACAGAGGGTGCCCGGCTACACAGGGCACTATCGAAGAGGGCACCAGAGGCAAATCTGGCTCTCAAAAGAAGGGACAACACCTTCACAAGTAGCAATATGAATAAACTTGAACTGCTTTTCGAAACCCACTTCCCAGGAAGTATCCCTTTACGAGAAGATGCAGACAGAGTAGTAGAAGATCGAGTCCGACCAGTACCCGAGGACTGGGCAATTGCCAAGTCAACAGTCACACTGGACAGACTAAAATGGGCAATTGGAACTTTCCAGCCCTATAAGTCACCGGGCTTGGACGGCATATCACCCGTCTTCCCACAACAAGGGCAGGACAAACTTCTGTCCATTCTTGGGAAAGTAATGATTAGCAGCCTGGCATTAGGACATATGCAAAGTGCATGGAGTAGAGCTAGGGTGGTCTTCATCCCCAAGACCGGGAAGAAAAATATCACCAACCCCAAGTCCTTTAAACTCATCAGCTTAACGTCATTTTTGATAAAAACGCTAGAAAAGCTAGTGGATCACAGAATAAGAAGCACACTGCTGAAGCAAGCACCGTTGCAACCAACGCAGCACGCATATAGAGCAGGTAGGTCTATGGACACTGCCCTTTATCAACTGCATCGTGTTGAGTTTAAGGAGGTGGCCATGTGTGCCTTCCTAGACAAAGAAGGGGCCTTCGACAATGCATCCCATGATGCGGTCCAGGTTGCCCTAGCTAGGAGGGGCCTAGACCTTACCACCAGCAGATGGATTGTCTCTCTGCTACGGTCAAGACAGGCCACAGCAACAGTTCAAAACAGTACTGTTACGGTTACAACCACTAGAAGTTGTCCCCAGGGGGTCTTATCTCCGCTATTGTGGAGCCTGATGGTAGATGAACTACTTATAAGACTTGCAAGCAAAGGTATTCAATGTCAGGGCTACGCCGATGACATTGTTATCATTGCGCGAGGGAAATTCGAAGAAACCCTCTGTGACATTATTCAGTTAGGGCTTAAGATGTGTTACGGAACTGCTTGTCTTCCCTGGGGCCGCACCGGCTGGCTCATCGGTACTCAGGGCGAGTATCGACCCAGGCCCACAGTCCGCACAATCGATACGTTCTATCGATACTATCGAGAACTACACAACACTAAAGAAACAGATGGTGAATGCAGCCAAAAAAAAGGAAAAAAGGAAACTAATTGACCTGGTGAGTAATAAATAATAACAAAATATAGCTACACTAATCACGGATCCATTTTCTCCCAAACAGGGCCACTTCTGGGACCCTGTCGTACCCACCCTGCCTGAGATGACCACATCGACGTCATCTCCCTGGTGTTGGTCATCGCCAAAGATGAAGTTCACCTGGTGGTGGTTCTCGTGATTCCCCTCCCCCTAAGGATGATTATATCAGCCGGACATGTCTTTTTCTTTCATGTAGGTATAATTTCAATCAGTTTCTTATTGTCTAACATAGGTTTATTTTACATTTTATATTTGTTATCTGACATGTTAATTGCATGTATAAATGCAGCGGACTAGAATGGATACGAAAATAAATAAACAAATGAGGACCAATATAGATGTGACGACGCACAGTGGCTCATTCACGAGACTCACGTGGCAAAAATCAAAACTCACGAGTCGGAATCTGGCAAAACGTGAAATGCAGTTAGGTAGAGAATTGTTTGAAGTTTACTGACCTAACTTTCCTTTTTCGATTAGGTAATTTGCTTCGGTGGTAGAGCTCTTCAAACATGAACAAAATTTTTATGTTGGCATTTTTGAGTATTTTTTGCAAAAATTGTTCATCTTTGGGATATAATTATATCTAAATGGTTCATTTGAGTTAAAGTTTCTTAATTTTAACTTAAAGTTGTGACAATTCCATGGCGAGAAACATAAAAATTTTGTTCATTTTGAGTATGGAAGTATTTTAAATAAATTATTTGCTAAACCTCTATTTTTGAAGCAATTTTTCGACTTTACATAGACTTTTAACACCGAGTCCAGGCTAGTCCAGGCAAGCGAATTATACCACGTGATACTATGATTATTTTTAAAACGATTTTTCATAATTCCAGAGTGCGATTTTTTGCGTTTTCGGCGCAGTTTAACATACGATTAATGCACCTAGCCTAAAAATGCGCAATTTGCTAGGCAAAAATGCGCAATTTGCTTGGGCAAAAATGCGCAATTTGCTTGGGCAAAACTGCGTCGCGGCGAGCGCATTTGTGCGCTACCTGCAGTGCATTTGTTTATATGCAAACTAGTCTGTCAGTTTTAAAGCTATCTTGATGAAACTTGGCACAGGTCTGTTTTTTGGCTGCACGCACTACATATATCGGAACCGGCCGGATAGGTTCACTATATCGTATAGCTGCCATAGGAACGATCGGTTCTAAAACAACATTTAGTTTGAAAAACTTTTTTGTTTCTCAAAATATCTCAACCAAATATACACATTGTGTGTTTAAATAAGTATTAAACAGGTTGACCAAATTTGGTTCAAATCGGACTACTATATCATATAGCTGCCATAGGAACGATCGGTTAAAAATCAACATTTAACAAATTTTGGGGTATCCAAACTTTGGCGCGCCAAAGTTAGCTTGCGCTATATTTTTAAATTAATTTCAAACAATTAAAAAGAGATTTATTTTATTTAAATTTTGTTTTCATAGGAATTAACACGATATAAATGTATTAGAAACTTGAATTATAATAAATATGCTCGCTACAGTAAATGGAACTAAAATATTGATTTAAATTTATTTATAAGTATTAAAATGCTTAAGGATATATTGCTATAGATATATATATGTAAATTCGAACATTTATAGTGAAATTGTTTGATGTTTGCATGCTTCTGAGGCAAAACTATCGTATAAATCATGTGAAAACAAAATCAAACTTTGACTACCTGTGGAAAACAGGTTTAATGCTCGATTTTTAAGATTTTACATTCAATTTAAAGCTGAAGAAGTTTTCTAATAAACGCTTTTTAAATTTTTTTGATATCTTTTTTGGATCAAAAGATATGATTTTCGCAAAGTAAAAACTCAAACGGCCCCACTGTGCGACGGGCTTTAAATAAATTATGCTGTAAACGGGTATGTGCGAAATGTGTATATAATATTGGCATGTATATATATGTATACTAGGGGGTTTGCCCCCTGCTCGCTTCGCTCGCCAACCCCGGCTCGCTACGCTCGCTGAAATCTCTGGAAACATTTCTCACAGCTATAGCAAAACCTTATGTCATTTCTAATTAGATAGCGGGAATTGTAAATTCAATTTTTCCCTGTAGTTGGACTTAAGATAATAGTAATAAGTAGTACTTTATATAATATAGAGAATTTACATTTCGCTGCTCGCTGTTTTAAAGTTTTCGCTGCAATTGGATTATTGCAGCAAGAGCGAGTAACAGTGCCATATACTGAAAATTGATTTTGAAAGCCGCAACACAAATGAATCGTTACACCCCACCTCCCCCTCCCCTCCCCTTGTCCATCTTCTTTTGATTGTTTATTAATAGCATTAAAAGCCACTTTTCCTATGGCAGCTATACGATATAGTGATCCGATCTTGACCAAATTTTCTCAGGATGTAGCAATGAGTAAGAAATCCATAATCTGTGAGTTTGGTTGAGATATCTTAAAATATAACAAAGATCTTCATACAAAGTTTTAATTTGCATCTGGTTGTTCCTATGGCAGCTATATGATATAGTGGTCCGATCTTGACCAAATTTTCTCAGGATGTAGCAGTGAGTAAGAAATACATAATGTGTGAGTTTGGTTGAGATATCTCAAAAAATAACAAAGATCTTCATACAAAGTTTTAATTTGCATCTGGTTGTTCCTATGGCAGCTATATGATATAGTGGCCCGATCTTGACCAAATTTTCTCAGGATGTAGCAGTGAGTAAGAAATACATAATCTGTGAGTTTGGTTAAGATAGCTCAAAAAACAAAAAAAAATTTTATACTAAGCAATTTTGACCTTTGACCCCCCATTTTAGCCCCTTCCAGTAGGGATATCAAAAACTCCCGTCTTATTGCACGATAATTATGTCTCAGCTATGTTGTGTAAAAATTTCATCTCAATATCTTGAACCGTTTGGCCTACAGCGTGATGACTAAGTCAGTCAGTCAGGACAAAGAGTTTTATATATATAGATGTATGTGTTTATGTGTATATTGTTTTAAAATGAAATCGCTTAATTCTACCTTGACCTACCTAAAGAGCTCTCTGGGTGGTTAACGGGGCGATGAGGTTGCATATACCATATATATTTATATATGGATATACATATTTACATATATACTGTATGCATACGTGTTTCAATTTGAATTAAATGTTGTGTGTGTATTGTTTTGTCCTATTCTGTTTATTTTACAAAAATACTTTAATTTAATTAATTACGTTATTTAATATATTTCTTATTTCTTTTCTTTTCTTTATTTTGTAGCTATTTTAAGCTTTAATTTTTAATACATTTTAATTTTTTATGAATTTGCTATGATTTTTCTTTAATAAATTGTGTTTAATAAATAACAAATAAAACTGGCTGGGACTTCTTATTAACTTTTTGAATTTGCAGCTTTTATTTATTGTATAGACAGATCAACGTATACGGACACAATACCCGAGAGGAGTGACAGCCCTGACACTGCCGGAGAGCTGTGGCGTTATTCAGTGCATTATCGCCAGAAGGCGTGTGGAACGGACTCACTCTTGCTTTTTTCCTCGGTGAGCTTCCGTCGCCCTTTTAAAAGGCAACCGCTTTTTAAGTTTAGGCCAACTGCTTTGGCGCTGCTTACGGCTGTTTGCTGCTGTTTGTTGCCGTTTGCGGCTTTTTGCTGCCGTTTGGACGCACAATGCCTGCTGTGCCGTGGCCACTCTCGGCTGGTAATTGCACCGCCTTTGGGATGCCTTGGCTGCAGCTCGTTGCCGGCGGAATTGAAAAAAGAAATGGAGCTTCAATTCCCCTGAAATCGGCGCTGGGTCCCGGTCTTCTTCTCGTCTTACAATATATATTTTATATATTAATTATTATAATTAATATATGTGATATAGGGCACGTCCGTCCGCCTCGAACCTTAAGTCATCTCTCTCCCACAAGAAAAGTTTTCGATCGTGATTTGCCAAAAATTTTAGGACCCTCTTCCTCTTCTTTCGCTGCCTTCTTTTTTCCTCAAAATTGTTGGTGCAATACTGCTCCCTAATATTTCTCCCTATGGGCCAATGGGCATTGATGACTATTGTTGTCGTACTCCAACATTTCCCCTCAACTTGCGGGGTTATCACCCCACCAAATTCCTTCCTCGATATTTCCCTCAAATAAATTCCCAGGGAAAAATATCGCTTATCGGGATGCGACACTTTCACTTTCTAAAATGCAATAACGCCCACGACAAGTGTGAATTAAGACCCGTGGGCTTTATTACACTATTGAGTGCAATAAAGCCCACGAGCTTACTATATTTTTTAAAAGTCCCCCCTTATCTTTGACGAAATCTTTGATCAAAATAAAGTAGAGAAAAGAACAGTTATTTAGTTCTAGAAAAAAGAATTTTTAGTTGGTTCAATGCATGTGCACGTGGATAATTTTAATAGTACATCATTAATCACTGAACTAAACAGCCATATTGCCAGAGCAAAATTTTTGTATTACCGTGGGAAATTTCGAGTTTTAATACGTTCCGGGATTTAGAAAAAATTTGAAGTTAGTATTGCTAACAAGTGAGAGGCAATTATTTAAAATTAAATGCAAAAGGGCCAACCATGGCGAGCTGCAACAGTTCCTAAAATATTTAGAAAAAGAATGGATGATAAAGGTAAGAAGAAAGAGTATGATATATAAAAAGACAATTGTAAAATTTGTGTTTTTTGCTGTGTTAAACTTTGTGTGTTTTGATTTATTTTAAAATTAAATTGATTTGTAAATTGTTTCTTTTTGGTAATAAAAAATTTTTTTTTTAATTTGCGTAAATTTTAAAAAAATCAGACAAATAACCATATAATATACATATAACATATATTTAGTTCAAGGATTAAACATAATTGTGACACTTTTGTGATACATAGCAGTAGTTTAATTGTATATTTTTAAATTGAAATATTCACCCCAATATCATTAATATTATTTGACTGATAATCTTTTACACCATTTTTGTTATAGGTCGCACTTTTGCAGCTAGACAGATTGAAAGCACTCGGTACTGATATCACACAGAACGCCCTTAACACAATGATAGGCATTTTTAATTGCCGACGTGGTGTTCACTTCCTCCGGATTTTTCAAGCTTTTCAGTGCCAAATAGTGCTGTTGATGAAGCTCGTTTTCCATGTTAATGGACGTATACCCCTTTGGTTGGGTTTCCACCAGTTCATCCCATTGTTCGCAATCTAGCTGCTTGTCATCTGGCTCATCCTGGTTTTCCGATTCCAGACAACAGCCAAACAAATTGTTATTCAAACTTAAAAAAACGACGCGAGAACGACATGGATTGAAAAAACCGGACATGGCACCCAGACAGAAAATGGACTCGTTAGCCTAGTAAAGAAATTAATCAATCAAGAATTAATCTTCAAAAACACATTTTTGTTATCAACAAATAGAAAGAATAGCTAACCTTTTTTGCAGACTTTTCAAAGTTTTCGTCATCCAATGGATTATCATTTTGCATAAAGTGTTCAAATGCTGATCCTTCTTGGCCAACAGCATTTTTTTAAATGGTTGCAGGCAGTCAGAGGCAAGTGTATCGAATCCTTGCCAGCCACATGCATAAAACACCTTAAACAGGAGTGCACAAACCAATTTTTCGTAGTCTAAATGCTCACAGCATTTTAACACGTTTAACCAATCAATAAAAGGAACGCTTTTAAACGAGTTGAGGAAACTAGATTTTTCATTTGTAAAAAGATGCGCAGATTTGGACACGACAGTTGACTGCAAGAAATTTAAATTAAATTTGGATAACAGAATTCTCCATATGAGTACTCCAATTACTGTTAATACAAACCGTATAATCTTGATCCACTGTTGCTATTGACAACATGTAAAATCACTTGGATAAGCGCCTGTTGTGTGCTTATTATTAAGTAAAGTGAAACAATTGCTTATCTAATGTTTCCATAATGACGCTAATAAATTCATCCATTGGCTCTCGATTGAGACGATTGATGAGCTAAAAGAGCAGATCGTCGTCATGCTGTTGCAGCGCAACTTTATGCTCGGAAATCTAAGAAAGTGAGGCGAAATTATCAAGTTTAATTTTAAATAATAATGGAACATTTTTAAATTGCTCACATATTCACGCAATCCGTCTAAGCATACATCCAGTTAATTAAGTTGTAGGTAAGCCTCTAGGAACTTTAATACTTCGAGTCTAGCATCAGTTGGGACCTTAGCGTCAATAAAACGATGTTGAGACACAAATTCGCTGTTCTCCTCGAAAAGAATTAGCTTACTGAGTTGCTGGCTGTATGATTCGATGAATGTTTTCAATATTGCTGTCGCCTGTTGCTTCAATTGCTTCGTCTCCATGTGCTGGGCACATCAATAACTTGGCTAACTCATCCAAACTTGTTGAAGTTTCGTGAAAAGCGAAATTGTGCTTAGATTGCATGATCTGTAGGAATTCCAACCCTGCTCTCTGCAACTGACCGCATTTAGCTGAAAGTATTTAAGATGAGATGAAGAAAATTGTTTTGAAAGTTGTGAAGATTACTTACTGTGCAGAAGAAAGCGACAGACAAAGAACCGACGTCGTTGCCCAGCAAGCAATTGTAAGATCTTTTACTGATTGCAATCTTCTAGGAGAGTCTTTTTTGACTCTTTCAAATGATTAAAATAAGATTAGTCTCCTGTGTGATTTAAAAAAGAGTCTAAAATGACTCATACGTATGCTTAAAATGAGATTAACAATAACAAAATATACATGAATCTCAATTGAATCATGTAGCTGACCAAAATGTGATTGTTTTGATATTTTGTGTGCACTCATATTTCGAACAGTTTAAAGATTCAAATGAGATTAACAACAACGAAATATACAGTGATCTCAAATTGATCATTCAACTGAGCAAAATGTGATTGCTTCGATTCTTTCTATGCACTCATATTTTGAACAGTTTAAGGATACAAATGAGATTCGCTCTCCTCTTTGAGTTTTTTACCGCAATTTTTCGGTTTTTTTTTGCGTTTGACGATGCAACTGGAATTGTAACTGTTTAATCTCTTTCCTTTTTTTGCATTTCGTCAAAATTTAAGTGTTTGCTTTTAAGTTTTGGGCTTAGTAGTTGTCTGACGGTCACGTAAGTCGCTGCTGTTTTTATGCGAGCAATTTTGCAATTTTTATACCCTTGCAGAGGGTATTATAATTTTGTCACGAAATGTGTAACGCATTGAAGGAAGCCTCACAGACCCCATAAAGTATATATATTCTTGATAAGGGCGACGAGCTGAGTCGATATAGCCATGTCCGTCGATGAAACTTGGTACAGGTCCGTCTTTTTGCTGCACGCAGTACATATGTCGGAACCGGCCGGATCGGATAACTATATCATATAGCTGCCTTCGGAACAATCGGTTGGAAATTAACATTTAGTATGAAAAACTTTTTTGTTTCTCGAAATATCCCAACCAAATATACACATTGTGTGTTTGATTAAGTTTTAAGCAGGCTGACCAAATTTGGTGTAAATCAGCCTACTATATCATATAGCTGCCATAGGAACGATCGGTTTGAAAACAACATTTAGTATGAAAAACTTTTTTGTTTCTCAAAATATCTCAACCAAATATATACATTGTGTGTTTAACTAAGTTTTAAACAGGCTGACCAAATTTGGTGTTAATCGGACTACTATATCATATAGCTGCCATAGGATCGATCGGTCCAAAATCAACATTTAACAAATTTTGTAAAAAATCTGACGGCTTACAAAGGGCACTGCAAGGGTATCCAAACATTGGCGCGTTTGGTCTTTTAAGACTCCTTGGGCAGAGTCTTTTAAGACTCCTTGGGCAGAGTCTTTTAAGACTCCTTGGGCAGAGTCTTTTAAGACTCCTTGGGCAGAGTCTTTTAAGACTCCTTGGGCAGAGTCTTTTAAGACTCCTTGGGCAGAGTCTTTTAAGACTCCTTTTGAAGAGTCTTTTTTGACTCTGTTTTTTGATCAGTTTAGACTCATTATAGAGTCTTATTTGTGAGTCGTATTTGAGTCACATATGAGTCTTATTCGAGTCGCAATTGAGAGTAAGTTTGCTTTTAATAAAATAAATAGTTTGGTTTTGAATTTATGAAAGTTTTTGTTTTATTTATTTTATTATGTTTAGCAATTATGTTAATAATTACTCTTTTCTCTTTCTTTTTGCTGCTACGCGGTCGCCAGCATGAACGAAATGTTTTTGTAATACAATATTCATGTCCTTATCCGTTGAAAGAAATTTCAGATAGCAAACGTCTAATAAAAGAAAAGGTGTTGATTAAGTATACTGAAGATTTAATAAATATATTTGTACGTACTTTTAATGGTCGTAACCACGAACGATTTCTCTGCACTGGGCTTTGTGCAGGTCCCCTTCCAACTGTATGTGACAGCCAATTCATCGGTGAAAACCTTTCGCACGGCTGTTCTAAGAAACTGCGCGGCTCCATCTCCACCAATTTTCCCAATGAATTCCTTCTGAAAAATCATAATCTAGTGTATTATGTGTTTGAGTATATTTAAAATTATGTAATTAATACTTACAAATTTATTCAGTTTGTCTTGATCCTCCTGCATTCCGTTCTCGAACTCTATATATATATTTATGAACAAAAAATATAGCGCAAGCAGCTAACTTTGGCGCGCCAATGTTTGGATACCCTTGCAGTGCCCTTTGTAAGCCGTCAGATTTTTTACAAAATTTGTTAAATGTTGATTTTGGACCGATCGATCCTATGGCAGCTATATGATATAGTAGTCCGATTAACACCAAATTTGGTCAGCCTGCTTAAAACTTAGTTAAACACACAATGTGTATATTTGGTTGAGATATTTTGAGAAACAAAAAGTTTTTCATACTAAATGTTGTTTTCAAACCGATCGTTCCTATGGCAGCTATATGATATAGTAGGCCGATTTACGCCAAATTTGGTCAGCCTGCTTAAAACTTAATCAAACACACAATGTGTATATTTGGTTGGGATATTTCGAGAAACAAAAAAGTTTTTCATACTAAATGTTAATTTCCAACCGATTGTTCCGAAGGCAGCTACATGATATGGATTATCCGATCCGGCCGGTTCCGACATATGTACTGCGTGCAGCAAAAAGACGGACCTGTACCAAGTTTCATCGACGGACATGGCTATATCGACTCAGCTCGTCGCCCTTATCAAGAATATATATACTTTATGGGGTCTGTGAGGCTTCCTTGAATGCGTTACACATTTCGTGACAAAATTATAATACCCTCTGCAAGGGTATAAAAATTACAAAATTGCTGCTCGCATAAAAACAGCAGCGACTTACGTGACCGTCAGACAACTACTAAGCCCAAAACTTAAAAGCAAACACTTAAATTTTTACGAAATGCAAAAAAAGGAAAGAGATTAAACAGTTACAATTCCAGTTGCATCGTCAAAAAACCGAAAAATTGCGTTAAAAATCCCAAAGAGGAAAGCGAATCTCATTTGAATCCTTAAACTGTTCAAAATATGAGTGCATAGAAAGAATCGAAGCAATCACATTTTGCTCAGTTGAATGATCAATTTGAGATCACTGTATATTTCATTTGAATCTTTAAACTGTTCGAAAAATGAGTGCACACAAAATATCAAAACAATCACATTTTGGTCAGCTACATGATTCAATTGAGATTCATGTATATTTTGTTATTGTTAATCTCATTTTAAGCATACGTATGAGTCATTTTAGACTCTTTTTTAAATCACACAGGAGACTAATCTTATTTTAATCATTGAAAAGAGTCAAAAAAGACTCTCCTAGAAGATTGCAATCAGTAAAAGATCTTACAATTGCTTGCTGGGAGTAGACTTTTCTTTTCATGCATCGCTATTTTCTTCAGCGTGCATGCATGTGTAAAATGCTTGTATGCATGTGTACACATACACATAAATAAGTATGATGTATGCATATATGTAAGTCAGCAAGCACGTAGACTCTTTTTGCATATGTACATATGTATGTATACATGCATAACTACCCACCCAGTTGCACGACTCCCCGCGCTTATCGCGGGGAAAACCCCGGTAGTATTCCCGACCCCTCGGGGATAGCCCCGGGTTTTTGTATGAAGATCCCCAGGGATTTTAACACGGGGAGTTCCTAGGACGCTCCTCGGGAGGGAAACCTCCAGGTTTTCCCGCGATATCCCTTCAATTTTCACCGGGAATTCCCGGGGATTTCCCGGAGCTTTCCCTTCCAAAAAACTAAAAAAAAAACAGAATTTTTGCATTATTTGTTAAGTTTTTTTAAGTTTATTTTATGTTAGATTTTCTTTATAATGGCTTTTTTTAATTTGAAAATTACTTTACATATCCGCATTGTTCATTTATAACATCAATTCAAATATTTTATAAATATCCAAACTTACGTGGAATTCGAACTCGGGACCTCAGCTTCAGAGTCGGGTACTCTATCCAGTGGGCTACAAAGAAAACAACGTCTGGTATGCTAAAATGCCTTTAAGTTCTGCACAGAAAAACAAAAACAACAACGCATAGGTTCCGTTAATTCTTTTTTTATTGAATTTTGTGCTCGACAAGCGCTCGCCACTCTGCGTATAGAAAGGGTATTGCACGACATTTTCAACTATATGAAGTAAATATGTAATTTTATACAATAAACAAATATTTTTGTTTTTGATATAATAAACAACATATAATTACCTAATAGCAATAGTTTTGAGACATTTGTTAAAAACTGATTAAATCTTCGCTTAAGAAAATTTTTTTGTGAATCCAAACAAATGAAACAAACTTCTATATGTAAAAATGTGTTCCACTAGCATTTTTTCTCTTTCTTTTTCTGCTGCTGTTTTCTTGTCGCTCAGAAGTCTTCGCAGTCTGTAACGACAGAATTTTTGTGCACAGGCAAAAGGGAGACAGCAATATCAGAATACGACAGAAGAAGAGTACAGCGATACGGGGCCGGGAATTTCATTACCACAGGGTATCGTAAGGTTTTTAGCTGTATGTGTGCGATACTATGTATGTATGTATGTATGTGAGGATCCGTTAGAGCTTGGCGCCACAGCAAAGCGCGTCACGATGCAAGATACAGACACAAGTTTCGCAGTCGCCGATGTATGCATTCACATGAATTGTTGCATCCTGATTTGGTTGCTTTTAATATATATGAGGCGTTCGGAAGATTACTTAGCGGTGAGGAAAAAGCGATTTGCTTTCTTCAAGAAATTAAGTAATGACCTTCCCGCAACTCAATTTCGCCGAAATGCTGCGGTATGGACATGTTTGTCGAGAACTCCGACAAAAAGCTTGGTTGGGTCTGGAGATGCTCTACGAAAGCTACGAAAAAGAAAGGATCTAAGGCATGCCGGAAAACGGTAAACCCGTGTAGCGGAACATTTTTCTTTGGGCATCATTGCCATATCTCTTATAAAGAGATTCTCGCCATTGTCATCAGCTTTGTAATGGACACGAAGGTAAGCGACGTTTACGAAAACCTCTGCTCATGGCGTGAACGTGAAGAAAAGCCTACTCTTAGTTAGAGCACAGTCATAGATTATTATAGCTCTTGCCATTTCGGCATCACATTCAGAAACCGTACTTGGCGGAGAGGGTAAAACGGTCCAAATCGACGAAACGTTTCTGACGAAGAGGAAGTACAACCGAGGACGGTTAACAGAGCAGATGACCATTGTTGTGCTTGGGCTTTATTGCAAGGAGGATAAAACGGGTCTATTTTTTAAAGTCAATGCAAAGAATAAAGCCGAACTGTGGCCGTACATTAAAAAGTACGTAGCGTACGATACGTCGTCTATTTGCACAGATTTGGAATTGAGCGTATGTTTTCCCCAAAAACGCTACACAAGCAGACGAATCACAGCAAGGGGGAATTCGTCAGCAAAACCGACAAAACAAACACTATAAACGACTTAGAAAACCAGAATAAACTTTTGGAAATATCCATCAAGTGTCGCAGAACAACAAAACTTCTGCACCAACATATGGCAGTACAATGGTACAGGCAGAACAACTTGAAGAAGTTTGACGACGTCGGTTCACGAATAACGATGTTCCTGTTGGATATACAAAAAGTATATCCAGGAGTTATAGACGGCAACATGGGAGAGGGACTGCAGCCAAAAAATATTGATCCGCCTCGCCCCATCTCTGTAGCCGAAAGCTTAAAAACGCCCAACCTGTGTGAATCAGAGATGTTTGAGGATCTTGAGATGCTTGAGGAATATGTTGATTCCATCAACATTTCCATCGATGATGCAGTCTACGGTGAGCCAGATGAGGTACTGCCTGATGATTTTTTTTAAAACAACAAGTACAATATTCCGCACCCTCAACCACCAGTAACAACAACAATAGAATAGCAAGACAACATAGACAACATCACGGCAATCAAACATCATTACAAGAATCGTTCATGCCAAGACTCAGCTTGCTCAATGCCAGAGTTAGGAAGAAGATCAACATGAGCTTTTGCAGTCGCTTTGTTGGACGCCTCAACAAGAACATCATTAACAATATTAAACAACAGCTACAACATCCATTCCAATTACAACTTGCCACCAGTGTTTAAAAAACTGCAGTCGAAGTAGCAGAAGTCGCAATATTTTTGCTTTTCACTGCTTCGACTGCGAGCGACTTCTTAAAATAAACAGTTGCTTCTGCTTCTGCTTCTGAAAAAAACAGAAGTCGCAGTCGAAGCAAAAGCAAAAATGAAAAAGCGACCAAAATCAAACAGCATCAACAGTCGCCGATTACCGTTTTTTTTGCTTTCCGCTTTGCTGTTGCTTTCGATCGTGAGCGTAAGTCAAAGCAGCAGCAACTGTCGACTTTCAGAAGTCGTCGGCAGTCGCAGTTGCGAAAATCGATGAGCTCGACTGTTGGTTGCTTTTGATTTTCGTCGCAGTTGCTTTCGATCGTAAGCATAAGTCGCTGGCAGCAGCAAGTGCGACTTTTGGAAGTCGCCGGCAGTCGCAGTCGCGAAAACTGTTGGTTGCTTCTAATTTTTGTCGCTTTTGCTTTCGATCAGCATCGTATTTCGTTGGCAGCAGATTCGTGGAAGTCAGCCGCAGTCTCCAAAAATTGGGTGCTGTTAGCTCCTTTGTAATGTAGATTTACCCAGTAAAACTTGGGAGCTTGCCAGAAGGCATGAAACCAAACCAGAACTCTTTAATTCGCTTTTATACAGGGGTGAAACACAAAAGTAAGCATACTTTGTAAAGAGAAATGGGAATGGGCGCTGTTAATGCTCTGTAATGGCTTAACAGAGCACATTTCCCATACCAATGCCCATTTCTACTTTCAGTTGTCCAGATGTATGAAAATAGAAGGCGAGAATTCATGTCATGAGGCGTTCGCTACAGTTATCCTACATCCAGAAAGCATACATTTGTAAGGTTTTTTGGTGCTTACTTTGCAACGTCTGAAAAGTGATCCCTTTCATAAATACATTTCAGATAGATTTTACATTAAAAATTTCTTTATTGTATAAGCGAGTGTTTTATATAAAACGTATGTTCCTTTTCAAGATTGAGAGCTCTCTTACCGACTCTCCATTTCTTTTTTTTTTTCTTTGAATGGATTTATTTTTATAATTTATATTTTTCGCCTTGGCGAAGGCCATCCGCACCTGAAGTTTGTAGTCTTCGAAGCAGTTTGTAATGGCGACGGCTTCATATGCACATACACAAAAATGTTGGTTGGCGATCATTCCGCGCATTGAAAAACAGAAAACAAAATAGTTTATATAGTTAATGCTATTTCACAACATTTAAAAATGTACTTGATTCCATTGACTTACCTTATGAAAGTATGCTGCAATAATTCAGCAGAACTGTTGTTGTAATCCAAGCGTTTGCAAGTACATATATACATATTTACGTATATGTATATATATTTACATATTAGAAATTCCACGGGACCATAGCATAAATATAATAATACTTATTAGCACAAATTTCTATTTCAACATGCAATTGCAATACTTACGCTATCAGAAAATATAACTTTTGTGCACTTGCTCACGTAAATATAGCAATTGGAAATTTTTTTTATTAATTTTCGCACTTCAACTATTGCTTTTGCCTGCTGATCGCTTTGCTTCTGAATTTTAAGTAATTGCAAGAAATGCAGATCATATGGACAAAGAATACCAGAAAAAAACGAAAAGAGAATTACCGCTTGCCTGGATGTACGCTCTCTCAGGGTAGTTAACAGACTTTTTGCTCTCTTTGCAAAGGCTGAGCCGTAACAGAGAACCTTAACAGAGCGTCGACGCTCGCGACGTTTTAAAAGACCTGGCATTTAGCCGACCAAACCCTGAAATTTCAGGCATTATTTTTCAGGCCTCTACGTGTACATTTATCACTTAGTTAAAGGCATATACTGAAAAAAGCCTGAATTTTCATACGTCAAGTAGGTCTGAATTTGAATATACTTACCTCAAGTTTTACTAGGTAGGCACGCGTCTAAAGTGCATATATAGCTTTCTCGCTTTCTCTAATGCTTTACCCTTGCCAATCAACGATTCGATACTCTTATTCTTGCCAAAAATAATTTCCGTATTTGTGCGAGATTTTAAATCGATTTTCTAAGCATTTTAAAACGCAATTTTCATTGCGAGTTAGTCAACGTAGTGATAATAATTAATATTAATCTTAATATCATATTTTGGCGTGATAAATATTTTAATCGATTGCGTTGCGTATTGTTATATTCGGGCTGCAACCGGTATTGTGTTTGTGTGTGTTTGCGCACAAGTGCCGCACTGTTGGCCTACAGCGCAAGTTTAGTTTGTATTAATATATAATATTATATAATATTTATAATATATATATATATATATTTAAATATATAATAATTTTGCAGTTTACACTTAATTTTTTTGCGTATTATTTTATATAAATACATATAATTACATATTCTTACAATATATATATATCTATATATATATATTCTTTTATATTTTAATTTATTAGTATATATATTTTTTTCAATATTCATATAATATATCCTTTATATATTTTATATAAATAATAATTTTGTTTTCATTTATTTATTTTGTTCGTTTTATATAAATATATACATATACATATACATATGTTTAAAGATTTCATTTAAATTAAATTTTTCATTTAGTAGCATATATATTTATTATTATATAAATATATATATATATATGTCGGAGGGTCGTTTGACTGATCCATTTTATCGGAATAAGTTCCAGCAGTAAGTTCTGTTCGTCCTCGAAGCGTTTTCTGAACTGACTTCCAAAAAGTCTACTTTCGACTTTTCTACTTTCACTCAATTCACTCATTTCATAATCATTGTTGTCGTCTCTTTCTAACCTGTATGTCAGCGCTTAACGAACAGACCTCACTTGGCAGCAGTCTATACCTATCCTGCTCTGCCATGCTTTCACTCAATTCTTACCGATTCAGAAAGGCCCTGCTCCATATTTCAAAAGGCCCTGCTCCATATTTCAAAAGGCCCTGCTCCATATTTCGAAAGGCTCCGCTTCACATATTCTGACCATAGGAATAAAGTAGGCCCTGTTTCATGTGATCCGACACGGCCTTCCTGACAAATCACACGTCCTCGTGTGTTTACTTTAAATCACAGTATTCTCAAATTTCAGTACTCGTTACATTTTATTGTTAACAAACATTTCATTAATTTTCTAAACATAAGTATTGAGGCATTTAGACAAAATAAGCATCTTGGTTTCATGATAACATTTCACAAATTACATCTTCATTTTAATCATAATTTACAATTCAGACTTCTCTAATTACATAACTTTATCAACTGGTGTATTTCCTTTTACACCCACATACTGACCCCCGCCATAACAATTCCTTCTGTTATGGTGCGGTCTCCACTGACCCCCGCCATAACAATTCCTTCTGTTGTGGTGCGGTCATTATATCCCCTCTTGGGATTCCAAGGCATCAACCGTGCCATCCATATCATCAGACGCATCTCCACTTGAGTCGTCTAAATCTTTATCAACGTCATTGCTTATTTGTCTATTTGGCAATGCCCTCAAAAACTCATGCGCATACTTATAAGTTCTTTTGCTTGTTAAGGATTTTAACATGTACCGATCTCCATCTAATAGTTCAATTATTTCAAAAGGACCTTTAAACTTTGGATCAAGCTTTGTTTGATGACGTTCTTCATTTTTTAGCAATACATGATCTCCTACGTTATATTTTACTATTTTTGCCTTGTTCTTATCAAACCTGCGTTTGTCGTAACGAGCATTGGTTTCCATGTTTTCTTTAGCTTGTTTTCTTAAATTTTCCCTTTCAATTAAATTATCCTCTTCATCACCTATCGGCAAAAGGCCAAAAGGTCTAGCTTCCCTACCGATTAGCACTTCTAATGGGCTGACCTTGGTGACTCGATTGGCCGTACAATTCATTGCTAGCTGTACTTCTGGTAAGGCGTCTTGCCACGACCTCTGACTGGTTTCGACAACGGTCAACATGCTCTTAAGCGTGCTCATTACTCGTTCTACCTGGCCATTTGCTCTGCTCATACCTGTAGCAATTAAGTGTAGCTCAATTTTTTTGGGAAGCACAAAATTCACGGAATCCTGAACTTGCAAAGTTACGGCCCTGATCCGCTATAATTCGATTTGGAACTCCAAACAAACACACGACGGCTTTAACAGCCTTTATAGAACTTTCAGTGTCGATTTTTAAAGTGTGATGAAAATAAACGAATTTTGTAAACGCATCTACCAAAACAATAACGTACTCCTTTAAGTCATTTTTTCCACTCATCTTTCCCGTTATATCAATATGCAGGGTGTGCCACGGAATTTCTACCTTAGAAATCGGATGTAATTCAGCCTGCAATTTTCCTACTGGTGGCTTAGCTAATTTACAGGTGATGCAATTTTCGACAAACCTACGAACGTATTTCGACATGTTTTCGAACCAATAAAAGCCATAGACTTTATCCAACGTTTTCTCCCAACCTAGATGCATAATAGATTCGTGGACGTGATTAATCACTGCCCATCTAAATGCCCTAGGGATTACAGGCAAACATTTGGTTCTACCGTTTCTTTGTATTTTCCTATATAAAACTCCTTTGAATTTATCTGCAACACTTTCTTTAACTAAAGAGCACTCGGCTCCGGAGTCGAAGCAAAATGGAATGAGCTCACCGGATACATTTATTTTTCCCTTTGGCGGGGCCACAGTGCAAAAGTCCACACGCTTCTCGTACATCTTCTTCTTCTCGTTCTCGCTGGTTTGGATTTTTGGACAAGAACTAGAGTAGTGTCCCTTTTCGTTACATTTGAAACATCGTATGTCGATCCGGTTTTTTACTCCAAAGTTATTGCTCTCGTTCTGATTGTTTCCCCTCGCGTTCTGTCCCCTTTCCAGTCGAATCCGGCATTCGGCGAGTTTATGTCCAATCTTTCCACAATGATGACATTTCACTGGGAACTTCATCTTCTTTCGCTCTGGACCCGTTGAACTTGCGTCACCTTCTGCATTGCGCTTCTTAAAAGCATGAGCCTGTAGTTGTTGTTGTAGCTCATTGCGGCTTGTAACATTGGTTGTATATACCCAGCGCAACAAGCTGTTGTCGATTTGCGCCATATGTGCCAACGCTACCGACACTGCGATTTCCTCCACGTCTTTGGATTTCCACTTGGACATGAGTGACGTAACAATCCGACTGCCATACTCTGCGAATCCCTCTCCAGATTTAGGACGACCATCCAAAACGTTCAGTAGAATCGCTGTAGTTGTCTCCATTCCCACGAAGCGTTGAATGAACAGTTCTTTAAACTGTGTCCAGGTTATGCCAGCGAAACATACTTGCGATAACCATTGTGATGCGCTGCCTTCAAGCGCCTTGCTTGAAAGTCATCCCGCAGACCGCTACCCTCTAGAACGTGGTCTGCAAATATGAGAATCGACTGTAGTACACCAGGCTGAAAAGGGCGTCTCCTCCGGCACCATCGGGATTAAATTTGGGCAAGGTGAGCATGCGTAGCCTTATCGCGCCCTCTGCCGAAGTCCTTGGTGTCTGCATAGACTTAATTAGCTCCATCGGGGTCCTGTTCTGCGAGCTGTCCAACGCTGCCATATATTGTCCGGGAGTATTGTCTGTAGGCGAAGCGAATCCACTTCTGATGTCGGAGGGTCGTTTGACTGATCCATTTTATCGGAATAAGTTCTGGCAGTAAGTTCTGTTCTCGTCCTCCGAAGCGTTTTCTGAACTGACTTCCAAAAGTCTGCTTTCGACTTTTCTACTTTCACTCAATTCACTCATGTTCATAATCATTGTTGTCGTCTCTTTCTAACATGCATGTCAGCGCTTAACGAGACAGACCTCACTTGGCAGCAGTCTACACCTGTCCTGCTCTGCCATGCTTTCACTCAATTCTTACCGATTCAGAAAGGCCCTGCTCCATGACTTTCCAAAGGCCCTGCTCCATATTTCAAAAGGCCCTGCTCCATATTTCGAAAGGCTCCGCTTCACATATTCTGACCACTTAGGAATAAAGTAGGCCCTGTTTCATGTGAGTCCGACATATA
>JAWNND010000818.1:0-21555 GCA_035043265.1 Drosophila testacea | reverse complement strand
CTCAAGCAGAGTACGACCTTTGGCATTTGTCGTGACGCTGCCCCATTCTTCTGCCCCTGCATTAAAATCGCCTGCAATGACTACTCCGTTGCGTCCTCTGGCGTCTTCCACGAGCTCCTCAAGAATGATTGAGAATTCGCTCAGTTGCAAACTGGGTGCCAAATAGCAACTGTATAGCCAGGTCTGACCCATTCTTGCTCTTACGAATCCGTTGGCTTGCTTAACGTCGGTCAGCGGTGTAAATGGGACACCACATGACCATATGGCAGCTTTCCTGCTGGAGTCGGCCACCCAAGATGATGTGCTGCTGGACTCTTGGTGGTGAGGTTCGCTAATAATGGCAGCGTGGATGCGTTGCTCCCTGATTGTTTGCTCCAGTAAAGCTTGAGCAGCTACGCAATGGTTAAGGTTAATTTGTATTAACCTTAACATGTCATTTTGTTCAACGCCTCGCGGTATGACGGACATTTAAATGTATGTGTATGTGTATGTGTATGTGTATGTGTATGTGTATGTGTTTTTTTTTTTTTTTTTATCATTGGGACGTTGACGTACCGCAGTACATTCAAGTGGCCCCATGAATATTGCACCAATACCACTCCCCCGGAACTCCCGTTAGGGATGACCTCAGAGGGGGGAGGGCCACAGCCTTAATGGCTGCCCTCGATGATCGCTCTGCGCGCTCTCTCGTCTGCTCGTAAGAGCATCATGACTTCCATGGCCATTTGTGCGACTGCCTCCCAGTTCTTCTTATGCTGCAACATACAAACCACGACTCTCTCCGCCGTCAGTTTCTCGCCTATGACTGTTTCCGTCTGACTCCTAACATCGCCGAATGCTGGGCAAGCGAAGAACGCATGCTCTGCGTCTCCAATTTCGTTGCCATCGCATAACGTGCATATTGGGCTGTCGACGTGTCTAAACCGGTGTAGGTACGCTCGGTAACAGCCGTGTCCGCTCAGAAACTGCGTAAGATAGAAGGAGGTTTCTCCGTGCTTCCTACCTACCCACGCTGCTTTATCGGGGATAAGCCTGTGTGTCCATCGTCCAGTGCTTGCAGCATCCCATCTTGCCTGCCAGTCTCTAATGGTCGCGTTCCAGGCCTCTTCGCGTGTCTCTCCTGGATTAGTCCGTCGCGCCCGATCTCTTGCCAGCAGATCGAATGGCACCATGCCTGCCAATACAAGCGCTGCCTCTCCAGAGACTGTCCGGAATGCACTGCAGATTCTCAGTGAGCAGTGGCGGAACACCGAGCAGATTTCCCTCGAGTAACTGCTGTGAGTCGTTCCTCCAATCCAGGTAGTTGCGGCGTATAGAGTGATGGATTTAACCACACTTACCAGTAGTCTTCGCCTAGCCGGTTTTGGCCCCCGTGTATTAGGCATAATACGCGAAAGGGCTGCGCATGCCACAGCTGCTTTCCGACCGGAGTACTTCAGATGCTCCCGAAATGATAGCCTGTGGTCTATCATAACACCTAAGTATTTGAGGGATGCTTTGGAGAGTATAGTAGTATCTCCCACTCTTATTTTGGCCGACTCGACTAGTTTGCGAGAACTGATCAGCACCGCCTCCGTCTTGTGTTGAGCTAACTTTAGTCCGGACCTATTTAGCCAATCCTGTGCCATACTGATAGCCTCATTAGTTATGACCTCCGCCTCGTGGATGTGCTTGGCAACAGTTACGATCGCAACATCGTCTGCGAAGCCTACAATCGTCGCTCCAGCTGGAAGACTTAACCTCAGAATGCCATCATACATTACGTTCCACAGTTTAGGTCCCAAGACCGATCCCTGTGGCACGCCGCCTGTTACCGGGTACTCCTTTCCCCCTTCGTCTGTATGGTACCTTAGCTTTCTCTGACTGAAGTAGCTTCCGATTATCCTGACTAAGTACGACGGTATGTTTAGTGCCATAAGGGTTCCAAGAATAGTATCCCATCTGGCGGAATTAAACGCATTCTTCACATCTAGCGTTGTCACCAGGCAGTACTTCTTCGTACCCCAGAGCCATCTACTACCTTCGACCGCATTCTGGGCTATGTTCACCACCATTCCAATTGCGTCCGACGTCGAGCACGCTCTTCGAAATCCGAATTGGTTGGGGGACAGTCCACCCGCTTCCCGCACTGCTACATCTAGCCGTTCACATATTATGCGCTCGAGTGCCTTTCCAACGGCATCCAGCAGACATATCGGACGGTAGGATGATGCGGATTCAGGTGCGCCGGTTCCTTTCGGGATCAAAACTAGGTTTTGCTGCTTCCAGCGTTCTGGAAAAACTCCCTCCTCTAGGCAGGAATTGAACACTTTCCTGAAGTACTCGGCATGAGTCTCCATGGCAACTCGAACAGCAAGGCCAGGAATGTTGTCCGGTCCTGGAGCCTTTCCCAGTTTCGTTGCTCTGGCAGCGTCGAAAATTTCTTCCGGGGACACCGACCGTGGTGGGTCCGTTGAGGTTGAGAAATCTCGTGTGTTCCAGGCGATTTGTATGCTGGGGAAAAAATTCGGTGACAATCTGTCTCAGCAGGATTGGGTCTGTAGGACTTGGTGTCTTAAACGCATGCAGCTTCTTCATTACTAGTCGATAAGCTAGGCCCCAGGGATCTGAATCGGCTGTCTCGCATAGCTCCTGAAACGCGCGTAGCTTGCTAGAGCGGATCAGCTTCTTCAGTGTATTTTTTCTCTTCTTGAAGACTGTTAGCTGGGCTTGATAGTTTCCACTTCTGATTGCTCTCTGGTATATTCGCCTTGCATGGAAGCAATCTTTCCGTGCTTTTGCTATCGTGTCGTTTCACCAATAAACGGGGGCACCACGCCGGGATCCAGTTGCAGATTTAACCATTGCAACGTCGCATGCTTGTGTTACTCGCATCATCAATGAAGAGGCCATTTGTTCTGCAGATCCAACGAGATGGAGGCCGTCCAACATGCAGCTAAAGGCTTCTCTGTCCATCGTCCCAGTTTGGTATCTAATACCTTTCCGTGCTTGGACAGGTGTGACTTCCCTCCTTATCTCTACTATGATGGCGCGGTGATCGCTGTAGGTAAAGTCCTCCCTAACGCTCCACGTCGCTGCGGGCACCAGTTGGCTGCTGACAAACGTCAGGTCTATGCAGGAGCTTCCCACACCTCTGCTAAAAGTGGGCGTTGCCCCTTTGTTTAGGAGAATAACATCCACTGTGGATAGCGCCTCTAGCACTGCTCGCCCCTTCTCGTTGGTTCTTGCACTACCCCACTCAACTGCCCATGCATTGAAGTCACCTGCTATAATACAGGGAGCGTGACTCCTTGCATCGTCGGCCAGATCGTCCATCACAGCTTCGAACTCACGCAGGCTCAGCGAGGGCGGCAAATAGCAACTATACACGAAGAGGGTGTTTATCTTGATGCGCACAAAACACTGGTAGGATTTCCTGTCGGTAATAGGGAATGACAGACTCCAGACTACAGCTTTTCTCGAAATGTCCGCAGCCCACATATTGGAGGATTTCGATCGATGAGGTTCACTTAAGATGGCCACGTCACTCTTCGACTCATTCAGCGATTGAGTCAGGAGATCCTGCGCTGCTTGGCAGTGATTCAGATTAAGCTGGTATAGTCTGATCATATCCTCTTCGTTCGGATTAACGCTCGTTTGAAAAGTGGACATAAGACACTGTTAGCGGCGTGCTTAGTGTCCTCTTCTCCTTTACGGCTGCAAAGAAGGCACTTTGCAGCGTTTTTGCAGGCCTTTGCCTGGTGTCCCTTCTCTCCGCATCTGAAGCAGGCTCCCGCGCAGTCTTCTGCATTCGAGCATCTGCTAGCGACATGCCCAAACTCCATGCACTTAAAGCACCGGATTGGCGTTGTTTTCCTCCTAACCCTGCAAACGACCCATCCTATTCTTACCTTTTCTGCTTCTAGTAACTTCTCTGCACTCTTTGCCGGAAGTCTGAGAGTGGCTATCTGCGTGCCTCCGTAAGCCCGCCTGAGTGAGACAATTGAGGCGGCACTGAGCTGGATCTCACCAAATTCCGCGATAAGCGCCTCCAGTATCTCCTCTCTTGTTGTGACCTCGTCGAGGTCCTTAACTTCGAGCGTAGTCGTCTCCGTCGAGGGACCTGACCTCCACCTTCGAGCCAAAGAGCGACTTGACTGCGTCGTGCATGGTCTTCGTGTTTGGGTCTGAGGCCTTTGAGAGTTCGAAGAGCAGCTCACCTCCGGCCGTCTTCCTGATACCCTTGACGTGTTGCGCGAGGTCCTTCATCTTCGGTTCCGTTTTAACCGTTCGGAGGATGTCGGCGTACGACAGTTCATCCGAGCCCCGAACCATGACAGCGTCTGGTCTTGCCGTCTTCGACTCTGCCCTTTTTCTTACCGACTTTCTTCCATTCCTCTCGCTTAGGAGCAGCTTTAGGGCTCTTCGTCGTGGCATCTGGGGATGGCCCTGGCTGCCGCTTTGGTTTTCTTAGGACCAGGTGGCGGTGTAAGCAGCTCTCCGCGATCTGCTCTCGCACGCTTCCCTTCCGGCTGTGTCTTCGGCGACTTCCTACGGGCTGGTGTCTCTTCCAAGTTGACAACCACCGCTGTACTATCCTGGCCTGCACTATTCCGGTCTACTGGAACTCGCTCATTCATGACGTCGTTGAACAACTCCGTGATATTCTCGATGAGGTCCCTCATTGGCTGGTGAATCGATCTCCGACCAATTAGCATCCTATTGAGCTCACGGATCTTGGATCCGAGCTTATCCAGACAGCTAGCGCCTCGCGTACCTCGCGCATCTGTCATTTCCATCGATACGGTTGGGGAGCTTCCTTTCGAGCATGAGCCAAAAGTTATGCTACGACCCAAGCTTACTACCGACGGCGTCACAACACTATTAATTGGTGTGCCGATAGGGGACCTTGCCATCTTTCCACTCTTCTGGAATGGGTTATTGGCTACCGCAGTAGCCGGAACTGCACCCGTCATTGCACTACTCGCCTCGTCAGTACTTTTACTGGGGACACTATGCACCACCTTCTCCATCTCCTTCTCCTTCGCATCCTCTCCTTCTCCATCATCATCGGGGGTTTTTTTAAATTACTCATGTAATTGGGTCCCAACTCCAAGTCGTTATCCTTGTTCGTTGTACAGTCGCGTTACGATCCCATGGTTGTCTATGCAGGCAGGGAGGCCATGCTAGGGTTGACTCCCGCCTTCATGGGGTCGGGAGTTCAGAGCCGGATCCGCGTTAGTCAGGACTTGGTCAACTGAGCCTGTACGGCCAACCTAATGGCGACGAAACAAGGAGCGTGCGTTGGAGATTCGCCACTATTTTCGCGGGACGGGGGCGGCAGCAGCATTAGCCTAGCAGCCATTTCAGCTAGATGTCACTCCGCCTACTGAGGTGTTAGAATACTGCTGCCGTCAGCACCAATGTCGTCTATTCCAAGTATGAAGTCCAGTGTCCGATCCTAAGACTTTACTGGTCTCAGTCTAAGTCGCCTTGTCGTTTTAGCTAGACGCCAGGCGGGTGCCTAGCGCCTACCCAGGGGATACCTGGCAAGGTGCCGGAGGTAACGAGTTGCTTTAACTACTCTAGAGAGGAATAGACCTGGCCATTGCCATGTTAATGACGATCAGAATCTTTCCGCCTCAAGGGCCCCTCTCCGAGTAGAAACATCCCCGTGTCTTGTTAGTCGCCTCGTACGACAAGCTTCGACATGCTGTGGTGGTATTCTAAGACCCGCTCACCACACGGGTGTATGTGTATGTGTATGTGTATGTGTATGTGTATGTGTATGTGTATGTGTATGTGTATGTGTATGTGTATGTGTATGTGTATGTGTATGTGTATGTGTATGTGTATGTGTATGTGTATGTGTATGTGTATGTGTATGTGTATGTGTATGTGTATGTGTATGTGTATGTGTATGTGTATGTGTATGTGTATGTGTATGTGTATGTGTATGTGTATGTGTATGTGTATGTGTATGTGTATGTGTATGTGTATGTGTATGTGTATGTGTATGTGTATGTGTATGTGTATGTGTATGTGTATGTGTATGTGTATGTGTATGTGTATGTGTATGTGTATGTGTATGTGTATGTGTATGTGTATGTGTATGTGTATGTGTATGTGTATGTGTATGTGTATGTGTATGTGTATGTGTATGTGTATGTGTATGTGTGATGTGTATGTGTATGTGTATGTGTATGTGTATGTGTATGTGTATGTGTATGTGTATGTGTTTTTTTTTTTTTGTATTCATTTATTGGCTATCTTGACATTAACAATAATTTGACGAGATTTAAATTTATAGATCATGTAGAATAAAAAGAAAAGAAAAGAAAAAAGAAGGCGCCAGCTGTCTGCGGTACGGCCGATAAAGCATTGCTTCGCAGACTCCTTGGCTCCTCCTTAGCTCTACTCCATTCTTCTGCGCCGTTCGGCTCGCCTCAGCTCAGTCATCACTCTGGCTGCAAAAGAGTAGACTGCGTTCCATTTCTGTAACGACTCCAGCATTCCCTGTACCAAGTTATCTACGGTTATAGGTCTTCCCATAGACTCCTCCAGCTCCTGTCTTAGCGTGCTGAACCGCCTGCACTTGAAAAGAACATGGTGCGCGTCTTCCACCGTAAACCGTCCGCAGTGGGGGCACTCATCCGAATCGTCATGGCCAAAGCGCTTTAGATAGCTTCTAAAGCATCCATGGCCAGATAAGAGTTGCGTCAGGTGAAAGTTGACCTCTCCGTGTTTTCTTCCCAGCCATGTTGCCAAATTAGGGATAAGCTGGTGTGTCCATCGTCCTTTAAGGGTTCGGTCCCATCGACCTTGCCACCGCGTGATGCTGCTCTGTCTGGCTGCATTTCGTTGGTCTGTCAGAGATGACCCTGCTGTCCCAACAATTCCTTGCATTTCGATGATCAGCTCCGTGATCGGGATCATACCAGCTATGACAAGTACTGCATCGTCAGAGATCGTCCTAAAGGCGCAACTCACCCGGATGGCACTCAGTCTATAAGTTGCGCAGATTCCGCGGCAATAACTGGGCACAGATACTGCTCTACCCCACACAGGCGCTGCATAAAGGATAATTGCCCTGGTTACGCTCATTAGGAGTTGGCGACGCTGTTGTCTTGGCCCTCGTGTGTTAAGCATAATGCGGGAGAGTGACCTGGTTGATTCGGCAGACTTCTGGTGTATGTACTCCATATGCTCGCGAAAGCACATCCTAGTGTCCAACATAACGCCGAGATATTTTATAGCCCTCTTGGACTCGATCATGTTGTTGCCGACTACTATATGAGCAGTTTCCACTTTTTTGCGGCTGCTGACCAGAACTGCCTCGGTTTTGTGCGCCGCCAATTCCAGCCCTGCCGATAACAGCCACTGGTAGATGCGGCTAATGCTCAGGTTGCAAGCTTCCTCAGTCGCTCTGAGTTCCTTACCAACAACAGCAATTGCCACGTCGTCAGCGAAGCCAATTGTGGTTACTCCTTCTGGGAGAGTCAGGCGTAGCACACCATCATACATGATGTTCCACAGGAGCGGCCCAAGGACCGACCCCTGCGGAACACCAGCAGACACTTGGTGTTCGACGAAACCTTCCGTAGTAGAATACTTGAGTCGCCTTCCTGTGAAATAGCTCCGTATTGTCTCCAAGAGGTAGTACGGAACGCTAAATCCTATCAGAGCATTCAATATGGAGTCCCAGTTGGCGGTGTTAAAGGCATTCTTTACATCCAGCGTCACTATGATGCAATACTTCTTGGCTCCTCCATCCCATCTGGATCCTTGGATTGCCTTGGTAGCTATTTCGACGATCATTCTCAACGCGTCCAAAGTCGACCTTGCCTTACGGAAACCAAACTGATTTTGAGACAGGCCACCAGATCTGTCAATTGCAGTCTCCAGCCTAGAGCAGATCAGCTTCTCAAACACTTTGCCAACGGTGTCGAGGAGGCAGATAGGCCTGAAGGAAGACGGGTCGCCTGGGGGCTTTCCTGGCTTCGGGAGCAGCACCAGAGTTTGGAGTTTCCATATTTCCGGAAATATGTGTTCCTGCAGGCACATATTGTACAGCTTGGCGAAGACAGCTGGGTGCAGTGAAATAGCCAATTTCAAGGCACGGTTCGGAATGCCGTCTGGTCCTGGGGCCTTCTTGGGCTTTAGGCTTCTCGATATGCTTAAGACCTCTTCAGCAGTTACCGACTCGATGGAATCAGCTAGCTGAGGAGCTGCCATTATGTTGCCTATTCTGCTGTGTGCACTGGGGAAAAGTGTTTCCACAATCTTCTTCAGTTCCGCGGCATTTGAAGGTGTGCTCTGGTTGCCAGCGTTAATACGCTTCACGACTGTTTTGTAGGCTCTGCCCCACGGGTCGTACTCAGCCGAATCACATAACTCCAAAAAACACTCGCGTTTGCTTTTCCTTATCTCGGCTTTAAGGACGTACCTTGCCATTCTGTACGCCAGCTGTCTCTCCTCATAATTATGCCGTCCTCGCGAGCGTGAAAAACGTCTTCTGGCCTGAAGACAAGCCTGTCTGGCGTTGGCAATATGCTCGTTCCACCAGTACGTGGGTACATGGTGGCGCCCATAAGGTCTCCGTTGAGCCATGCTTCTGTCACAAGCTTGTGACAGTTGTGCTACCAGCTGGCTAGCACTGGATTCAGCATTTCCGGTAATAGCAAGTGACTGGATGGCGGTACTAAAAGCCTGGCTGTTGAGCGTGTCCGTTTGGTATGCTTTCGACAATGGAGCTGTGCTTTCCCTGCGAAATGACCGGTCCCGTATTGAGCACAGAATAGCGACATGGTCGCTTGCTGTGTAAATATCACTAACCTTCCAGTCTGCATAGTTGAACAGCGATGCACTCGTAAATGTCAGATCCACAATAGATCCCGTGCCAGCTCTGCTAAACGTGTGCTGTGTGCCGTTATTAAGCAGAGTTACCTCAAGCGTGGCAAAGATCTCCAAGAGCGTTCGACCTTTTGCATTTGTCGTCACGCTGCCCCATTCTTCTGCCCATGCGTTAAAGTCGCCTGCAATTACGACTCCGTTGCGTCCTCTAGCATCTTCCACGAGCTCCTCCAAGATGCTGGAAAATTCGCTAAGCCCCAAGCTAGGTGCCAAGTAGCAGCTATATAGCCAGATTTGGCCCATTCTCGCTCTTACAAAGCCGTTTGAATGCTTAGCATCCGTCAGCGGTATTAGTGGAGCACCACAGGACCAGATGGCAGCTTTCCTGTTGGAGTCGACAACCCAGTTTGACTTATTGATGGACTCCTGATGATGCGGCTCGCTTATAATAGCAGCGTTGATTTGTTGCTCCCTGATGGTTTGCTCCAACAAGGCTTGAGCTGCAACGCAGTGGTTAAGATTAATTTGGAGTAACCTTAACATGACATTCTATTCAAAGCCTCGCGGAATGCCGGACATTTGAAACTGCCCATTGGGTGATCTGTTGCTTTCTCTCCTTTCCTAGTGCACAGTAAGCATTTGGGGGATTTGTTGCAGCTTTTGGCCTCGTGGCCTGCTTCTCCACACTTAAAGCAGATGCCTTTTGCGTCAACCTCGCTGGTACATCTGGCTGAGATATGCCCGTATTCTTGGCACTTATAGCAACGCACCGGCTGCAAGATGGACCTGACCCGACACATTGTCCAGCCAATGCGGATTTTAGCCGTATCCACCATGAGTTTGGCTTTGGTCGCTGGCAAGTTGAGAGTAGCCCTCTTTGACCCATCTCTCATTGTTCGCAGAGATTTTACTGCCTCAGCAGACAGCGCAGGATCTTGTAGGACGATCCTAACAGCCTCAATCACCTCCTCTGTGGTTACGAGTTCGTCCAGGTCGCGGATTTCCACCTGGCCCATTTCTGTCAGCTTTTTGACAACTGCCCTGTTGCCCAATGCCTTCCCAACAGCTTCTTGCAGCTCTTCCGGGCTGTGCGTTGGCTTCCTACTCAGACGCAGCAAGAGGTCGCCCTTTGCCGTCTTCCGTACTGCTTGTACGTCGCTGCTAAGGTGCGCTAGGGATGGATCTGTTCTGACCAGCCTCAGGATTTCTGCATAGCTGCATTCACCCACACCAGCCACAGTGATCGCATCTGCACGGACTCGTTTCTGCATCTGTTGACGGCCTTGAACTTTCGTCCAGTTTTCGCCGTTTTTTGGTGGTGCACTCTCCGCATTGGTGGTAACGGGAGCCACAGCCTTCTTTCGCTGGTTCTGAGCCAGACTCTTGCTTTTTTTTGGTGGCGTTTTTCTCTGCTCTGATGTGGAGTCTCTCTGCCTCTTTGGGGTAGTAATTGCGCCAGTTGACAAAAGTGTTGCTACGCCAGTTACACTTTTGTATGGAATTGCTCCAGGCTGCCCTGTCTTAAGAGAAGGCGTAGTATGCGCTTCGCAAGCTGGGCGCAAATTCTCCTCTTTACATAGATCGAGAGCCATCTTGTGGAGGCTCACTAGCCTTGCTAGTTCCTCGCGCAAAAGCGTGTTAATATGCCTTTGGCCAGAGAAAATGGTACATATCGTATCCAGGCCTTCACCCATTTGCTCCATAGCACCCATTAGGGTAGTTGGCATTTCTTTTTCAGGCGATCCAGGAGATAGAGCATCCTGAATTTGCTCCTGCTGTTGTTGCAGTTGCTGCTGCTGTTGCTGCTGTTGCTGCTGTTGCTGCTGTTGCTGCTGCTGCTGCTGTTGTTGCTGTTGCTGCTGTAGCTGCTGCTGCAGCTGCTGCTGTTGGTGCACTTGCGGTGGTGTTCGCTGCATGGAAGTGCTGCTCGCAAACACCAGTTTCTCTCCGTTCATGTTAGCGGCCCCTTAGAAAGCTCCTCCAACTTCCAAGGTTCGCGCGGGTCGTCCCTCGATGGCCAATGGTTTCCCTTTGGCGTTTAACCGTTGGGAGTTATTCCGCTCCGGCCCGGTCACCAGAGCCCCGTTTTATAGGCGCCGCCGTAGCGGAGGGGATGGTATTGGCTTTTAGCACTTTTGGTGACCCGAGAACCTTGGATTGGATGCTAGCGCTGCTTTGGTTTGCGTTGCAGATTATTTAATAGCTGCTGCCGATTTCGTAAACCTGAACGTATGCAGGTAATTCCGTGACTCCTCAAAGTATGCACCAAATTTGTTTTCCGATTCAAGTGGTGGGTGTATTAGCTAGCCCCAGGGCTGCCAGCTGCTATATACGGGCACCTATAATTGGCGCCCCACAGAAACTGGTCAGCTGTTTCTTTGTGGCGCTACACAGCACTAGTGCCAGCTGTTCCGTGAACTTGCAAAGGAGAAAACCAAGCGTGTAGTATCGGCGGGAACAATTTACACTTATTTTGAGTGCAATTAAGCACAACAACAAATAAAAGGCCGAGAGGGGACCAATAAAGCCACTCACTTTCCACTCGCGCCAAGTATGGGCCTCGAGATCGAAGGAAAACGCAGGTGGCGATCTAACGATCCGCAACTGGTTGCCGCAGGGTATGTGTTGCCACCACCCAGAAGCCTTCCACCAATTTCTTTTGGTTTTTGCAGGGCAGGAACTGTTGGTATTCACCGAAAAACTGGAGCGACTCAAAAACACAACCGCGCACATTTAAGGTAAACTCCCGGTCTCCTGTATGTGTATGTGTATGTGTATGTGTATGTGTATGTGTTTTTTTTTTTAAATTCTTTATTATTGCAATAAAATAAACAGTTAACATAAAGACAAAGACAAAGGAAGATTCTTGCCCCTGCGGTACGGCCGCAAGGCATTGCTTCGCAAGGACGGTGGCTCCTCCTAGGTCGTCATCCTTCTCTCTCGCTCACATCTGCGAAGCTCCTTCATCACAATGGCAGCGAAGTTGTTAAATGCTGTCCAAGTTTCTGCACATCCAGTGATCACCTCAACCAGGTTGCTGGGTGTCAGCTGCTGACCAGTAAATCGCCAGAGTTCATTTCTGTGCCGTTCAAAGTGTCCACAGACAAACACAATATGCTCTGCATCTTCTGAAGCGGTGCCACACCAACTACAAATCGGTGAGCTATCATGCCCGAACCTACACAGGTATTGCCTAAAGCAGCCATGTCCACTAAGAAGTTGAGTAGTGTAGAAATTTACCGCTCTGTGCTCCCTGCTTAGCCAACGCTTAACGTCTGGGATCAGACGGTGCGTCCATCGGCCGACAGCAGAGGTGTCCCATCGGCATTGCCATTCTCGCAGGCTCTCCGCTCTGGCTATACTACGCGCTGCTTTTTTGTCGACTCCCTGATGGATGGCTTCTACCACAGCTTTCTCCTCGGCAACCAGTAGATCAATGGGTATGATTCCAGCGATGACTAGTGCAGCATCGTCGGATATAGTCCGAAAACCGCAGCATATCCGCAAAGCACAGAGACGGTGAATGGATTTTACGCCCCTGGCATAACTGGGTACTTTAATGGCGTCTGCCCAAATTGGTGCAGCGTATGTAATGACTGCTCTCACTACGCTGGTAAGAAGAATTCGTCTCTCCTGCTTAGGTCCACGTGTATTCCAAAGCAATCGAAACAGTGCTTGACTGGAGTTTGCAGCTTTCTCCTGCACGTAGCTGAGGTGCTCTCGAAAACATAACCTGGTGTCAATCATGACACCAAGGTATCGTATGGCACGTTTCGAGGCAACATATTGGGAGCCCACACGGATGGACGCGGTCTCCACAATCGTTCGCGAGCTGACAAGCACAGCTTCCGTCTTGTGCGCGGCAAGCTGGAGGCCCACTGATAGGAGCCAGTCAGATATTCTCTGTATGGCTGCGTTGCAGATTATTTCCACTGTCTTCAAGTGTTTGGAAACCACCGTGAGAGCTACGTCGTCTGCATAACATGTTAAGTCACAGCCTGCAGGTAGCGCCAGCCGCATCACTCCATCATAGACGATGTTCCACAGTAATGGGCCCATTACGGATCCTTGGGGAACTCCCGCCGAAATGTGGTGATATCGAGTGCCGGACGCCGTGTCATAGCGCAGTAGCCTTCCCTCGAAATAATTCCTTACTATCGCCTGTAGGTATTGTGGTATACCCCGCTGACTCAACGCGCTGATGATGCATTCCCACCTTACAGAGTTGAAAGCATTTTTAATGTCAAGGGTAACAATCAGGCAGTACTCCTTCTTGCCGCCCTTCCACCGAGTCCCATTTGCAGCGTCCATCGCAATTGCGACCACTTTGCCTATGGCGTCCACTGTTGACATTCCTCTCCTAAAACCGTATTGGTTAGGTGATAGACCACCAGAATCGTCAATTGCTTTCTCCAGTCTTGTGCATATTAACTGCTCCAACACCTTCCCCATAGAGTCAATAAGGCATATCGGACGGTACGAAGAGGGATCCTCAGGTGGCTTACCTGGCTTCGGAATTAACACAAGGTTCTGTATCTTCCATTGCGCTGGAAATATTCCCTCACGAAAGCACTGGGTGTACACTGATGCAAATGAAATAGGGTTGCATGACATCGCTAGCTTGACGGCGCGATTTGGGATACCATCTGGACCAGGGGCTTTGTTGGTGCTCATCTTCCGGGCAACAGAGATTAGTTCCTCCGCTGTTACTGGTTCTACCACAAATGGGGCTAGGGGCGCCTCGTCTTCAGGTGGCAAAGTGCAGACAGAGGTTGGGAAAAGAGCTTCTACAATTGCTCTGCGTTGAGCTGGATCCGTTGGCGCCACGGATTTGTTGGCGTGTAGACGCTTTACAACCAGTTTGTATGCCTTTCCCCATGGGTCGTGTTCTGCAGAGTCGCACAGTTGGAGGAAGCATTCCCGTTTGCTCACCTGTATCGCATTTTTTAGGGTTTTCCTAGCTGCTCTGTAGGACAAATGGAGCTGTGGCCAGTTGTCGGCATTTCTTTTCCGTGCTCGTTGGTATTGCCTCCTAGATGAGAGACAGATACTTCTAGCAGTGGAAATCTCCTCATTCCACCAATAAGTTGCCGAGTGAGTGCCCCTGAATGGCTTTTTCCTGCTCATGCTAGCGTCACACGCAGTCGTAATATGGTTTGAGAGCTGAGTTGCCATATGCTGCGCTGATCCGGAAATCTCCAAGTTGTTCATGGCAGCTACAAAGATTGGCACCCGTAGCGAGTCGGCTTGAAACGATGCTCTCATTGCAGACTGTGGTAAATGTCGACGGCTGCTATTACCAATTGAGAATACCAAAGCCTCATGGTCACTGGCAGTATAATGGTTGCCCAGGTTCCAGGTAGCCGTAGGTGAAAGTGAGCTCGTAATGAAAGTCAAATCGATTACTGAACCAGCTCCTCCCCGGTTAAAGGTGTTCTCAGTCCCCTGATTGAGGAGAATCACGTCTAGCGTCGCAAAGGCTTCAAGAAGCGCATGGCCTTTCGCGATGGCGTCCGAACTGCTCGTCTTGGAGGTGTCGCTCCCCCATTCCTGTGCCCAGGCATTGAAGTCGCCTGCTATCACCGTTGGTTTGTGGTCTCTGGCGTCATCTACAAGCACATCCATAGCAGCAGCAAAACTCTGACGGCTCAGGCTTGGTGGGAGATAACAGCTATAGACCCAATAATTCGCCAGCTTAGCTCTAACAAAATGTTGAAATGTTCCGCAGGATGTTGGCCGTAGAGTGGGGTTGCCGCAGGACCATATCGCAGCTTTTCCCGACATGCTTTGAACCCAGCATCCATCCTCTGGAGATCTATAGGGCTCGCTTACGATCGCAACGTCGGATCGCATAACACGCACTGTTTGAGTGAGTAAATCACTAGCAGCCTCACAGTGGTTTAGATTTAGTTGATAAAATCTAAACATGGTTGTTGCTATTTGACTTCACAGGTGCTTTAGATGTCATCGGGCATTTCAAGCTCCCAGCAATGTGATTGTCTGGCCTTCCAGTGCCTGCGCAGTAAAAGCATTTTGCATCGCTGCGACACTCACGGATTTTATGTCCTCCAATACCGCATTTAAAGCACCAGCCGCTTCTGTCCACCACGTTGCCACAGTTTGCTGCGATGTGCCCGAACTCCAGGCATTTATAACACCTTGTTGGTAAGTTCCTCTCCCGGATGCGACAATTTGACCAGGCAATCTTGACCTTACCAATTTTGAGGGCAGTTGCTGCCAGAGTCGCAGTAAGGCTAATAATGGCCCTCTGAGTACCGCCAAAAGCTGGGCGTAGGCTTTTAATGTCACTTGCCTCGATTGATACCCCTAGTTGATCTTTGAAGACCTTTTGGAGATCTTCTGCGGTGACCATCTCGTCCAGATCAAGCACCTCCAGTCTCGAATGCTGTGTTAAAGCACGCGCCTCAACCTTTCCTTCCAGAGCAGCACCAATGTCGTCCCGAATCTGTTGTGTACCTTCCGGAGTGTTGTCATTGAGCTCCAACAGGAGTGCACCTTTAGCTGTGCACTTCACTCTGCGCACACAGTTGCCGACACTCTTCAGTTTTTCGTCCTGGCTGCGAGTGACAAGACTCAGAATTTCCGAGTACGTCATCTTTCCTTTTGGCTCAACTATGATGGCATCAGGGCGTGGTTTCGGCGGCCGTATGTTTGACCTTCGTCCACTCACTTTCTTCCACTCCGTTGCTGTGGGAACACCTGAATCTGTACTCCCAGCTGCTGAATGCATTGGCAGCTCTTCGCAGCGTGCAGAAGAGGCTCCCGGACCTTTTTTCGCTTGGGCGTGTTTCTAGCTGGCCTCTCGCTCTGTCGTTTTGACCCACCTTGCTGAGGGGACCACTGTGTCTCCTTCGTTTGTGCACCTTTCTCAATCCGCCTATAGTTTGCATTAAAACTGTGTAATGCAGACTTTTGCAACCTCACCACTTTCTGCGCCAGCTCCTTCATATCCTTGTTCAGATATCTTGCATCTCTCAGCGTTTTGGACAGCTCAGTGGATTTCTCAACGAGAGTCGTCAGGATAGTACGCAGATCATCATTGAAATCACCTCCAATGGTGCTCTTATCGACACTGACTACTCCGAAATCAAAGGGGTTCACTGGGATCAATGCTGGTGCTGAGACAATCACTGCTGTCTCCTGCATCGTATTCACTGGCATTTTCGGGATTGGGCCGATCACATAGTCTGTTGCAGGACCTTTCTCGGCAACTCCATCAGCCATCTGCTTTGGCCATGAGCCTTTAGGCGTTTGAAAGTTCTGAGGAGGAGATCTCGGAATCCTCGACCGCTTCAAAAAGGCCAGACTTTCGTCACCATCCATGTTTCGGGCACTCTAGTTCTTTTTTACTAGGGTCCCGCGTTGGCCAATCGATTTCTCGCTGACGTTTAACCGTTGGGGGTTATACCGCCCCGACTCGGTTGCCAGAGCCAAGCTTAGTGAACCGCTCAGCGGCGTTGGTTGACTTGTCAACAATGACCTTACACTTAATCCACTAGTAAAAAAGAAGAAGAATGGCCTTGGCAAAAGCTAAGTCCAGTCTATAGCTTCTACTGGGAAAATTCAAATTTAAATTAAATTAATTTAATTCAAATTTTTAAAAGTTCCCGCGCAGATTTAATTTGATACAGTGGAATCCAACAGTAATAACGAAAAAGGGTATAAAAAAGTTTTTGACGTTGCCAAAAAACGAAGTTATAACCTTTCAGCTAAGAGTTTGCACTGTGAAGCTCAAATTTGTAGTTGGCCGCGCAAATTTGAATTTGGCGCTCAGCTTTACCCGTTTCACCGAACTCTGCTGATCTGGCAACCCTGAGCTGATCAGCCGCCGGCCGACAACTCTGAGCGTGGGAAGCAACTCTGCACGATCAGCTGGCGAAAGCGAGAAAGCTATTATGCGTTGTGCGTTGAGTGAAAAGTGAAAATATATATATTGTTACTGCTTTTTGTTGACACTCACACCATGGCATGTAAAAGGCGCCAAACAAAACAATAACAAAACACCCTCACCACAACGTAGGAAGCACTGGGTGTAGACGGCTTCCCGGATCGACGAGACGTCTGCTTGACCAGACAGCATGCACTGTACGTACCGCCACGGCCAGAAAAGTCTCTGAGCAACTCTTCCTCTTCTTCCAGGTGCAATATGCGAAGTTTTCGGGTCTCAAACACGGAGCGACGAAGAAACACAACCGCACATGAAAAGGAAACTCTCAGTATCGTATGTGTATGTGTATGTATGTGTATGTGTATGTGTATGTGTATGTGTATGTGTATGTGTATGTGTATGTGTATGTGTATGTGTATGTGTATGTGTATGTGTATGTGTATGTGTATGTGTATGTGTATGTGTATGTGTATGTGTATGTGTATGTGTATGTGTATGTGTATGTGTATGTGTATGTGTATGTGTATGTGTATGTGTATGTGTATGTGTATGTGTGTATGTGTATGTGTATGTGTATGTGTATGTGTATGTGTATGTGTATGTGTATGTGTATGTGTATGTGTATGTGTATGTGTATGTGTATGTGTATGTGTATGTGTATGTGTATGTGTATGTGTATGTGTATGTGTATGTGTATGTGTATGTGTATGTGTATGTGTATGTGTATGTGTATGTGTATGTGTATGTGTATGTGTATGTGTATGTGTATGTGTATGTGTATGTGTATGTGTATGTGTATGTGTTTTTTTTTTTTATTCAGTTTTATAACAATTTAAAGACTAAGCAATAACTTAACTAGCTATGACTATAGATGGCACTGGGTGCCTCCGGTACGGCCGCAAGGCAATGCTTCGCAGGCACGATAGTGTCATCTATAGTTTTTTAGTGGCCTCCTCTTCTGGTGCGCTCCTCCTGTCTTAACTCGGTCATGACTGTGGCAGCAGAGGTGCAAACAGCCTCCCATTTTTGGGCCGATTCCAACATATTGTCCACCAGATTGGATTCTGTAACGGTGCCACCCATCGCGTCCTCTAGCCGCTGCCTGTGTGTGGAGAACCTCCTACAGTGGAAGACGACATGCTGCACATCCTCGATTATACCATCTCTGCATGATGGGCACTCGTCTGTGGTGTCGTGGCCAAACCGCTTAAGATAGCTCCGGAAACAACCATGCCCAGATAAAATCTGTGTCAGGTAAAAATTGACCTCGCCGTGCTTTCGGTTTATCCAAGTTGCCAGGCTAGGAATTAGCCTATGTGTCCAGCGGCCTTTTGGAGAGCTATCCCATCGCGTTTGCCATCGTTCAATCGAACTTTGTCTGGCATCGAAACGTAATGCTCGTACTGAAAGCGCGTCTGCGTCGTTTTCCTGCAGTGATCGGGAGATGTTGGCCGTCTCGCTGACTAGCTCGGTCATGGGTACCATACCTCCGATTACCAGAGCAGCTTCGTCCGATATGGTGCGAAACGCGCAGCAAACCCTGATAGCGCTTAGCCGATAAGTCGCGCAAATTCCTCGACTGTAGCTGGGCACATTCATTGCACTTGCCCAGATGGGCGCAGCGTACAGGATTATGGCTTTGGCTACACTCATAATGAGCTTGCGTCTTTCTTGTTTTGGTCCTCGGGTATTTGGCATGATACGTGAGAGCGCCCGGTTTGAGTCGGAAACCTTTTGGTGAACATATTCCAAATGTTCTCGGAACGTCAGCCTTGTGTCGATCATGACCCCCAGGTATTTTATCGCACGCTTGGATTGTATGTGTATGTGTATGTGTATGTGTATGTGTATGTGTATGTGTATGTGTATGTGTATGTGTATGTGTATGTGTATGTGTATGTGTATGTGTATGTGTATGTGTATGTGTATGTGTATGTGTATGTGTATGTGTATGTGTATGTGTATGTGTATGTGTATGTGTATGTGTATGTGTATGTGTATGTGTATACAAAAAAAGTAATTTCAGGGATGGCATTGCGCGTGTTATATATCCAATGAGTATAACCAACCTGGAGAAGCTGCGGGATGAATGCCACGAGGCGGAAAGATGGCTAGCAATAAGGTAGACCAGGCCAGTATAACCTCCACCACCGCCTCTGAAGACACCAAGACATCAACAAGGTCCATGAAGTCTATGTTCCACCAACGGAGCCGGACGCTGATGACGAAGAAGAGCCAGCAGTGAACGCGTTGTAAAAGCCGCGGTAGAACAACAGCAACAGAACCTGTTGGAATTGTGCGCAGACGGGGCACACGATTTGGGACTCTGAGTCGAAGGTGCGGACAGTGTTCTGGTACAAGTGCGGTCTTCTCCGGCACTGTATGCACGAAGTGTCCCGTGATTCCAGCAGGGAAACAAACACCGGAGCAAGACGCAAAGCGGAGGAGTCGCGCTTCCAATCCTGCAATGCCTCAATAAGGTCCTCCGAGCATTGCATGTTAGATGTAGGCACTAATGTTAAGGATAAAGCATGCGATAAGGAGATATTAATTAAGAGGATTAGGAGTAGCATACCACAGGCCCAGTTAAGGAAAAAGCATGTGATAAGGAGATATTAATTAAGAGGAATAGAAGTAGCATACCACAGGACCAGTTTTCAATACGTTATCCCTTAGGGGTTCGACAAGCAGCGTATGGGGAGCCAAGAGCTCGCATTTTCGATGTGGCCACATTGAACGTGCAGCGGGCCAGGACACGATACCAGCAGAGACGGCAAGAACGAAGCATGGTGTGCTCGGCGATCAAATCTGCAGCTACGGGCGAGGAGCGTGTCTTCGCAAACGTGGAGATTAGTGGTCATTGCATAGGCGGTGTGCTTGATACGGGGCCATCCGTTAGTTTACTGGGGAACGGCAACATCGAGTTCCTAAGTAAAATAGGAGCCTCATTAGTTCATTCGCCATCGACAGTTCAAGCGGCAGAAGGAACCAGACAAGCCATCGTGGGAAAGTAAGAGGTGCCAGTGAAATACAATGGGTGCACCAAGGACATAACGTGTGTATGTGTGCCCGACATTGCAACAACCACTGTATCTTGGGGTCGACTTTTGGCGTAAATATCAGCTCGCACCAGAGGTTCTGGAAGTGGTATCCTTGGAACACGTGGAATCCGAATTCGTCACCAAAAGTGAGCCAGTGGAACCGCATATTTTGGATCCGCAGCAGCAACAGAAACTGGAAGAGGTGAAGAATGAGTTTTTGGCATACGAGAAGACCGGTCTGGGAAGGATGTACCTGGAGCAGCGTACGATACAGCTGACCGAAAGAGCCGAGCCTGCCAAGAAACGATTTTATCCCGTTTCGCCCCCGACCCAAGAATTGTTGTATGCTGAAGTGGACGAGATGCTGAGATTGGGTGTGACTGAGCCGAGCGAGCCCTTGAGCAATCGGATGACGCTGGTAAGGAAGCCTGGGAAGAACCGATTGTGTTTAGATGCGCGGAAGTTGAACGCATTGACGATTAAAAATGCATACCCGTTACAAAAATATATAGAGTCGATCCTCAGTAGAGTAAATGATACGGCATATATCAGCAGAGTGGATCTCAAGCATGCGTTTTGGCAGATTGAGTTGGTGCCGAAAAGCCGGGAATATACTGCTTTTCTCTTTACCAATTCCGCATGATACCTTTTGGTCTGTGTAACGCGTTGCAGCGATAATGTCGGCTAATGGACCGAGTTATCCCACAGTCGTTACGAAGCAAGGTGCTCGATTATCTTACCATAGGACTGGGAAAAACCAAATTCTGTTTCAGGTATCTCCGGTATCTAAGATATGTGATTGGAGATGGAGCAGAGCACCAGATCCCGGTGCCAAAATCAGTCCGGCAATTGCGCAGTTTTTTGGGAACGGCCGGATGGTATAGACGTTTTATCCGAGACTACTCGAGCTTGTCAGCTCCGCTCACGGATTGCCTGAAAGGGAATACGAAGCTAGTAATGAACGAGAAAGCAGTGGCCGCATTTCATGCGTTGAAGAAAGCACTCACCTGTGCACCTGTATTGGTCCATCCCGACTTCAAGCGACATTATTATATACAGTGTGACGCTAGCCATGTTGGCATTGGAGCGGTGTAGTTTCAGAGGGACGACGAAGAGATAGATAGGCCCACAGCCCATAGCATTCTTCTCCGTCAAACTAAGAGGTGCCCAGCTTAAATACAGCGTGACCGAGAAGGAGTGTCTGGCAGCAGTGAAGGCGATAGAGCGTTTCCGACCATATGTCGCGCTGATGCCTTTTACGGTTATAACAGTTTGCAGTGGCTCACAACCCTCAAAGATTTGAGCGGACGGTTGGCACGGTGGTCATTGTCTCTGCAAGCATTCAACTTCAATGTGGAGCATCGAAAGGGAAAGGATAATGTGGTGGCTGACGTGCTTTCGCGTCCATTTGACGTGGAGGAACTCAACCTGTTCGATTTCTAGACCACAGCGTTTGAGGATGTGGAGTATGTGGATCGGGTGAAAGTCGTCCAGGAGAACCAGGAACAGGAATGCACAGTTTGCAAGGACACGAAGCACACGACTCAGATATGTAGACCCCGGATGGGCAAGGAAGTCTGAATCGATCGTCCCATGCAGAAGCTGTATTTAGATTTTTTGGGCCCTTATCCAAGATCGCGCCAAGGGAACGCGTACATTTTCATAGCGATGGACCACATGACGAAGTTCATCTGGTTGAGGGCAATTGCGAGGCGACGGCGATTACCATAGTGCGGATCCTGAAGGACGAGATATTTTCGCAGTTTGGAGTAC